>MU122477.1:0-37460 GCA_014904905.1 Wilcoxina mikolae CBS 423.85 | reverse complement strand
ATTCAAGCCCCGCATTGTTGGTAACTCTTCTGCTGCAAATACCGCCGCTGCTCCCTGTTCACATATCTAGCATCGGAGTTTATCATCTGAGGTCATGCTCCATAATGCTCAAAGCAGCCCACTGCACTCCCCAAATCGTTGGGCGAATCTGTTGTGGACCTCATTGCTGTCAAAAAGGTTGTTGAATGCGGTTGCTCCAAGAAAGCAAATGGCCGGAGGCTTACCACTGCACCCCTGAGATGTTCCGTTGCTATCCGTGTACAGAGTTCCATCGTGAAGTACGGTGGAGTATTGCGGCCCACTCGGCGTACTTAAGGCCGAGAATTGACCGGCTTTCCAGTCAATCTCCTGGTTTACAGTCTTCAACCAAGGTGATCCCAAAACGAAGTCATATGCCTTCATGGGCACAATTAAGACATCCGATTCGTAGACCGGTGCCCAGCGTTCAAAATGCTGAACCGAGAGAGTAGCCTTTCTACTTTTTCTTGCAGACATCATATCGCTGCCGTTGAGACTAGAGCTTGCTATGAATGCTTGTTGGTCCCAGAAGCCGAGCCACCTTCGCAGCTTGGACGTGATCGTCCAGCGCAGCTGCCCGTGGTCTTGGCACCGGAGGTTGTCTCGGCGGCCAAGTAGATGTCCATCCTGCTGGATAAGACGAAGGAGAGATCCATCCTGCCTAAGAATGCAATCAAGTCGACATCCATCCCGCTGGATATGACGAAGCAGACGTCAATCACATCTAGGATTGCAACCAACTAGATGCCCATCTGTCTTTGTAATAAGATGGAAAGAGTGGTCCATCCCGCCTAGCGATAAGAGAACTCCGTCGATGTGCGAAGGATTGTTTTTATCAATTGAGTACCGATTTACTCCCGACTTGAACCACTCCCATGACGATAACAATCGGCTTTGGGCAGTGGGTAGTCATTGTTGTGTCATATGGTATTGCCTTTTCTCGAATGATGATCGGTAACATGATTGAGTCTCACTGAGAGGTAATCGTGATGGTAGTTTCAATCAGGTATGTATCGATGTGTTCGTGAAAGATGGTCCTTTGCTCATCTGTCTTGCAGAATCGCGCTATGGAGTATCTGCTTTGATGTGCTTGACACCTTAGTACATTCAGGGTTAAACGTCTCACTCTCAGTTGCTTCATGATATGCGATTGCAGCTCCAATATCAGTGTCTCGAACTCTGCCCATCAGCAGTCTTTCTCTGTAAGTGCACTTCCGTGCTGATCGAATCATTCTCTGTAAGTGTACTTCCGGGATTGTATAATCGTTTGGCGTAGGTGAAATTCCGTGCAATGCTTATACCCCGTAAATGAGCTTGCGGCTTCCTTCGTGGATGCTAACCCGTCGTAGGTACGCTTCGGAAATTCCTCTCAGTTCGGAGGAAGTCAATCATCGAGAGCGCTTCAGATTGTGGGAAGCTAATCGTCAATTGTACTTGATTGAGTGAGTTTATCGTCTGTGACTTCTTGCCAGGCTCGATCGTTAATGAACCGGCAATTTCAGGGGTAACAATTGTATTACCGATGAATCAATACGTATAACGGTATCGTAGATGAAAGCTTCGCAAGCACTTCGACCTGGTGTTTCGAGATCTTCTCATGGGTGTGGACACAGGCCAATCACGAGTGTTTCAGGGTCGATTGACCTCTGAATCGTCTCGGAATTGGCTTTGCTCAGGTCAATCAACTCCAATTGGCGGCATACATATCTCGTATCATTACCCTAGCGATGATAATCTGGATGGGTTTCAAGTAGTGACGTTCACTAGCATTTCGTGCTTGATTAGGTTCGATTCAATTCGAACGTGGGTTCGTATGCGATGGATATGGTTAAACATGTTTCGAGGCCTTCTCAGCAGTGGCCACAAGGACCGGGGACGCGTTTCTCGGGATTGATTGAATTCCAGATGATCTCGGGATTGTCGTGGAATCTTCTGTATAAAGATCGGGGTCTGTGATACAAGTATTCGATTTGATTGACCTCTGAATCGCCTCGGCATGGTCTCTGCAGTACTCAATTGACTCGATATAGGAATACTTGTGAATATCTGATGCTTGTAGGTCTCGAAAGGTGAGGTGTTGTGATGGGTTCGAATTCATCATGTTGAGTAGTAGCTAACTTGGCTGGCAACACCAGGGTCAGGGCCAATTGACTTCGGAATCGCCTCTGCGGCAGTCAACTGACTTGATTGACAGGTATACCTATCCTAATCCATGGATCTAGTGATGATACTGGGAATAGGTCGTGAATGGAGACATCTTTCGAGTTCTGAGTGGTGTCTATCTATAATGACAGGTGACATGTCTCTTCGAGATCGATTGACATCTGAATCATCTCGGAAGCGTCCCTACTACCGTCAATCAACTCAATTGGATGATTACTTACCTTGTATCGACAATCTAATAATAGTTCTTGGGGTAGGTGTGGGTGTCGAAAAAGTACAGAAATCACCAAATCCCGTGAGCGCAACATGACTGATGACTGAAAAGCCATTATAGTGTAAGGACGTACGTTCTCATGTGGGTGAATATGTGTAGATACAGTTGCAAAGGGGAATAAGTAATATATCAATTGTGAGGTATGTAGGTAAGATAATCACTATCGTGCAAAAAGTACTTCGCGAGGTAATTATTTATGAGGGGCAGTTACCCGGCCTTGGCCGCCCAGTGCACCTGAGATGGCCAAGTGCACCTGGCACCGCCATTATATGATGCCAGGAAAGTTCCACCCAATTCAGTGGGGAATGATCACCCCGCTTGCATCCAGGTATTGCCATGTTTTGACTAGACTAAAGCAATTAGATTGGTCAAACTGACAGCCTGGTAACAGGAGCACGTGGGGCAGTATGGTTTGGTGGTCTTTCTTTTTAATCTCTTTTTTATGTGCTTACCTTGCTCTTGAATTTCTTTTACCAGACGGGGATGATGTGTAGCTGCGGCAGAGCTTCACCAGCTAACCGGCTTGCCCGGAGGTGTCGGGTATTAGGGGCCAATTATAATCTTAGCAGAGTAAACAGAGTATGATGAAAAAAAAAAACAGGCTCGCAGGGTATTAAACTCCCTACCAGGCCAATTAAGTCTAGAGCAACCTTTTGTCTCAAAGGCCTGAGGACTAAAGTCTGTGCCCGCGTTAGTGCGGATGGATTGCTTCCTAAAATCAGTGCCCGCCTTAACTTGTTGCGATAGCCTTCGGGCTAAATCCCTTCAATTAACATGAGGACACTCAGCAAATAACCTACTCCATTAACATAGAATTCCCCTACTATGACATCTCTATTTGCAAACACCTCCCCAATGGAATTTCCCTATAACCACTCCTCCAACTAGCCACCCCCACCTCAACAGCTTGGTTTGGTTTATGCTATAGGCAAGCCAGATTTCATACCTAGTGAGTACGAAGAGCTGGTTGCGAGAGATACTGAATCTTCTGGCGCTGGCCGGTTTGACGGCAATTTCACAGCATTGTAGCTGCACGGTCACAGCTACCCATGATAATTGTCACTGACTCATTCTCGACAGATGAAGTGTTCAAAACTGGGGTTAACATAGGATTGGCAGAATGGTGGACAGTGGACGATCCAGTCCCTAATATCGGAATAATTGGCCGAAATGATTCTGTAAGTTGCGAGCTGGTGGTTCTGGCAATACAAAACTATAGACATGATTGTACACCACTGCTGGTAGTAGTGATATTCACCCGTATACAGATCCTCGAACACCGAAGTATCTAGATAACCATCCGAAGCTGGTAGGCAATATTGATATACGTTCGCAGAATACAACTATTTAACCGATAGATAAACATAGGTGAAATCAATAACTATCAATATCTGAGAATCTGTGTGAAGCTCATACATGCCATGCGCAACCTGATCACCTATGCTCAGATTTCGGGTAGCAATTTGTGATTGTACCTACTTCTTAAGAAGAAATAAGAAACTTGAATTGCCAGAAATTAGCATTATCAAGCCAACATTGCCATATATTACAATGACTAATATATAAAACATTTTGGATGATGAAACGGCCAAGGAGAATACAACAATTGACTATTCCGAATACTACTGGCCTCATGTGGCACTGCACTCGAGTTCTGCCCTCCATATGCCAACAATAAAACCAGTATTGCAAAGATAGAATAATCTCAATGATAACAGAGAAGGCTTGCAGAATGATATTCCATTCCCAAGCACCACATGAATTCTGGGGTAAAGCTGTGAATACAATAGTACATCTACACTAGGGCATGCCAAATGAGGGCCTAACAATGAGAGATTATCACGATGGCCACAAGGCTGCAAATGTGACTGCATCAGGAAAGAAACCAAGTCGCGCTCCAGACGCCACAATGTTTAGAGCACACTAGACCCTTCGGAGGAAACATTTTGAACCTCGTCATATAGTGACACTGCAACTGAGTATACACAACACCTGGCATTGCGCTTGAACCTCCTGACGCAGCGCAATACTTACAGAGGCAGCAATACCCTTCATATAATTCTTACTAACTCAGCCACTCAGTTTGCTCACCTTACGAACCACGACACTTCTCATTTAACACATGAGGGCAATGTTCACATTCACATAACACGATGTTCACCGCATGCGACGTTTAAACGATGCCATGTATTGCACTCATATCTAGGACGACAGATTCACTGCAGTGACGTTACTATGGATGATGATTGTTATCAAGCCCTAATATTTGCTGTTTACCGTTCCCAATACCATGCTATACATTGCCACCAGCTTCAAACATGTTCTCCGAAATACTCCCTGCTTCGCAGTGATCCACTAACTCAGACTGTATATTATTATACTCATCCTGATTCTCATCCTCTTGCTCATCCTCATTGTCACCCTCATGGTCCTGATTTTCGGCCTGATCATGATCCAGCTGGAGCCCACGATGCCGCTGAGCAGGACTCCTCACTATGTGAATGTCATGATGCTTGTTGTCACTATCACTGTTGCCATCGTCAACCCCATCCATGGGTGGAATGATATTGGCTCCTTTCTCCAGTAGAATACAGTTGTTGAGGGCCACCCATATTGACTTGATTACCTTCTGTCTCGATGGAGATGGGAGATCATTACATATATTGATGTGATCAGTGTAAGTCGTTGCAAGTTGCTAGATCAATTGCATGCATTGTGAATTCCGTACATTCATATATACTGCCATAATGACCTCGATTGAAGTAGTAGTCCAGCACGGAACTGTTGAGCTGTATTACGAAGTCATTGACTCCAACCTTTGTTGGAACAAAACCTGCATTTCTTTTCCACTCTGTTAGTACCTGATGCAATACTGTACACGTTAACTCAAACAGTGCCGAGGGGGTCTGTTTCTGAAACCATTCATTGAGGCCCACCAAATACCTGCCAGGTTTGTAAATTTTTGGAAAATTGTATTTATCCAAATCGTACAATCTCCTCGCCATGAAGGCAGCTAGCCTTTTTACTGGTAGTGTTAGCGTCGCAACATGTTGTAGAAAGAACTCACATCCGATTCATTTGTACAATCGCATTGGCGAACAAAAAATATAAAGTCTGAACAAATTGGTTTAGGTGTATGCGGTGCTCATCATCTTCGAATCGGTGGAAGTGATATATTATCCCTACATACTCACGGGCCTATTTGATCATGTGTGATCTGATTCCATTGCAACTGTTTTTGATATGACAATATTGCTGTTAGTCAGTGCGAATGTAATTCTGGGAGATACCTATCTATCTTGAGACACTCCTTCTGACTTAGCTGGTAGGTAATATTGACTGCTTGCTTCCTGCAGGCCTTCAGTCAGGAATGTTCAACTGACTCTCTGTTGAAAACAATATGTAAGTCAGTATTTACCACTCTCAGAATCATTTAAGCTATCAGCAGAAACTCAGCTGCCGCTGCAAATTGTATCTCGCTGGGTAGTTACTTGTCCATCATGAGACGCAATGTTTTCAGGGCAGCAGTAACTCGCAGATCACCTTGTGGAATGACACTTCGACTGCCATATGTTTTACTGCTGACCGTTAGAAATAACGGTGTCCTTGGCGGAGACGATGGGATGAGTTATGAAGCCGATGTTGATGGTTGTGGCATCTGGAGGTAACTAAGAATTGTCGCTGAATGAATAGCGACATTGGAAATAACACTGGTTGCTGGTGACATCGAAATAGAGGCTTGATTCGGAAGGGGCAGAGACGGTTTCAGGGCAGCAGTTGGTGGGGATACAATGGGTGAAGATGCTGAGGAGACCTGAGTAATTGAACCTTACATACGTGAGGCTGTAGCCTTCGTCCGCTTTCGCTACTGCTTGAAAGACTGCAAAGTGTGTTTCCTCTTTCGACCGTATGCTGTGTGTGGTATTGGGGTGCCAGTAGTGGCCGGTGCAGCATTTGGAATTGAGGATATGGCCTGGTGCAGTGGCTTTGTTGTTCGGATATTTTTTAAAATGCAGGAATGTCAGACAGGGAGGAATGTCAGAAAGGCAAGAACATCAGAAAGGTGGGAATGTCAGAAAGGCAGAAAAAGAGTGCAGTTGCGATGTTGACAAGGTGAACTAAAGTGTGGAGAATGACTGACACGTCGCTGAGCATTGCACTTCCAATGTTTTCTCATCAAGTGGCAGATAGAAACAATTTCAAATTAGCTTGTCACGATAGTGTCTCTTCTGATCTTAATTGGATAGAAGCAACTCCTGAAAACCAAATATGATAATGCCAGGAAAATCCAAACAAGACTAATAATATCTCTGTAAAATGTAAAAACATCGACAGCCGACCCAAAGATAATGGGCAACGACCCTGTCTATCCCAAGCCCCAAACGCGAACAAAATATATTGGTCAGTATGCTAGTTATTTGCAACATTGTTGGACTTACCAAAAAAAACGTTCAAATTGTTGACCCATGCATGGTGGGGTCAAACGTGACTGTTTGAACTGTGTGAAGCTCATACCGGTATTCACAACTTGGTGCAACCGAATTGCCACAGACTATGATGACACATCAACGCCCACTGATACCGAATAATCATCACACATTGTTTCCTGCTCCATTGAAACCTGTGCCATTTACGAACTCGCCTCTGTCTGTTGCAGTAACACCACCACCACTTGTTATGTCGCCTTAAGAATATGTCCTGCCTTCACCATAAATGTAACTCTGGTAGTGATGGCACAGACCTGGATCCATTTCTGGTCGATCGAATTGAGCCGGTGTTAGACTCGGGTTCGATTCGAGCTTTGGCACAGATCTGAGATTCAACTCAAACCACGAACAAAATCTCACGACCGGAAACAAAATTCGGTAACTGAGTTTGTGTTTGTTCGGGTTAGTTTTTGATTCATCTTGAAGCACTTAATGTTAGCTACATAATGAAGAAAACATAGAACAGCAGAGACAAAGACACGCTTACTGATTTCCGTTTGCAGTTATAGGCCGAAATGGTGGGGTTTGAGGCGAATGGCTTGGCAATAATCTGGTTCGAGTGGACCAAACTATTTGTTAATGGTACAAACCTCCCATGGTTCGTTACAAACACTGAACTCAGACACTCATTAACTCCTCCAGCGCTGATGATGACACATCTTGTAGTGATATACACTCAAGGTGGTTAGTAGCAGTCACCTCCGATTGTGTCATTGCCCAGTCGTTCAGTGCCGGCCCGTTTATTACAAAAACCCGGAAGCAGGTGTCGGGCTCCCGGCCTGTTCAGAGGCACCAGGTATTTGTGGGGGAGATGATCATTGTGGTGGTGGTGGTGGTGGTGGTGGTGGTGGTGTTAGTGGAGTAGCTCTTGCCATCCTTGGAGATGCAACTACAATTGGCTTGAAATCAGCCACAATGTTGAGGGGGTGTTAAGCTGTAACAGGAAACAAGGTGGCCACAAAGTCATTGCCTATGAATCGAGTCACATTCAATGGCTGCAGACAGGTTTCGCTGGGCATGACTAGACTCCAAGGCATAAAACTGACATCTCAGGCAGGACATAGGAAACTCACAGCATGGTGTACGGCCTTGGCGGTGAGCATCTCAACTTTTGAGAGATGGCATCTACTCTACTTGTGGTGAATGGAGATGTCATCCCAATGGTGGTGGCCTTCTGGGTCGTAGCAGTCAGGGTCGACAATGCAAACCTTGAAGGGGCATACAATTGCTGGGCTGGTAGGTATGGTATTAGTGGAGCTCTCATCTGAGTTTTTGTTTCTTCGGGATGGTAGATGCAATTTGTGTTAGCAACGAAGTGGATTGGTTTGTTGCCAACACTGGATACAATGATAGCCGGTGGGGTGGCACATCAGTGGGAGGGTTGCTGCAGCTCCTGTGTCCTGAAAACAAGGTGTTTTTCTTGGCATGGGCTTTGACACCTTTGGGGTTGTCTTAGTCATCAAAGTCGTCGGTGAGGTCGGAGTCGGGGTCGGTATCAGTAGGTAAAGGTCAGTTTTCTTTGTGATATAGGTTTATCTGCACCCGAGTTTTATCGAAACAGTCTCCAAGAAATGCTTGAAACCCACTCCACCATTCCATGTAATGTGGTTGTGTTAATTTCCGATATTTTCCATATCCCCTGATACTGTGCAGAGTGCCTTGTTGTGACTGGGTTCAAAAAAAGGATATCGAACATTATGTCAATTGCGCCATCACCCTTGACACTGTGAATGGCATACAAGGGAATGAGGAATGACATGTGCTCAGCCTGGAACTGCTTTGCGAAACGATTGAGGTGGAGAGTGTCCTTAATTGCATCGGTTTTGGATAGGGAGGATGAATAATTTTTGGGTGGTACTGTAATGTTCTGAGCTGCATATAAGGTGTGTGTGAGGTCATTCAGGTTTGGGGTTAATGTGTCCAAAAACAACGATGTGTGTGGTAAATAGGTAAAGATGGAGTAGATAGAGATAATAGAGAACAATTGAAATGGAGGGAGTGTATGGAAGTATATATACAGTGCAGAATGGGCTATCAAGGTGTTGGAATCGTGTGGAGCGGCTCACAGAAAGGTTGAAACCATTGGTGATATCAAATGTCATAAATGAAAAGGATCTTTCCTGGTTCTGAGACAATATCGGCACTTCTCTTCCAGACTGAATGATGTGCTGCATGTTTCGTATGACTTGTAGGGTTGTTTGAAACACTTCGGGAGAGAGAGACACACTGGTCATCCGAATATTGGGTCAAAGTATCAACATCTGTGTGTTTAGTTTCCTGCCAAACGACAGTGACATCAGGTTCAAACAGAAGGTTTCAGTGTGGTGTCACAAATAGTCAGGACCTGCCATATGAAACAAGAGAATTGACACTGGCATCTCTGGGAGTGTATAGGCCTCTCTGAAGTGCGGTGTTATCATGAACACTGAACCTGTGTCTCGGCACACAAAACCAGTGATATTACAGGTTTTCGTCAGCCTTTCGTATCATCCACCAGGTCAAATATCCAAAAAGTATGTAAACAAGTAAGTCTATGGCATCATTTTTATATTTGCATTACCATTTGTGTCAAATTAGGATCTGGCTGTGGTTACATAGTGACAAAATGTTTCTGCAGTAAATTCCAGAGTGTTGTCATTTTGTATACCACTCTGTGAGTTTTGAACGCCATGTGACAACATTCTGCCATCCCAGCCTGGTGTAAGGAAATTCATCATCATATAGATAGATATGCGTAGATCTAGTTGCAAATAGGAATGAGTCATAAAGATAATATGAATTGGAAAGCAAGTGAGTAAGATAATCGACAGTGTGTGAAAAGCATTTCGTGTGTGACTATATATTGTTGGGCGCTTATTCGGCCTCTGCTGCCATGTGAACCTGCAAGACAAGAGCGCTTACGAGGATTTGTGTACCTGGCAATGACACATGCATGGCAACACCTAAAATATTCCACCCACAGCAGGTACAGCCCTCAGCCTTGTCTACACCACATGCACCATGTCTCTCATACTAACTCCGAATCATTTGTACCCTGTTTTGTTGAAACATTAAAATTCTGACATATGGCTCAAGAAACTCATTGACAGCTAACTTCCTGAAAATGACGCACATCTTCCTGAGTCGAAGACAGACTCCATTGAGCATCCTGAACGCGTTCGAAACAACTTGGAACATTGTGTTGATGTTTTGCACATTGGTGTTCGTGTCAACCATGACCACATCAACAATCCTCACCAGTTTCCTCCGTTGCACATGTCACCTTCTCCTGAATGATCCAAGTTCGCCTTATATACAAAAAGCATTTCATATACCGATGCTGAAACCCCAGTCACATATGGTCAGACCGATGATGAGGACAATATGGAGCAAACCTTGTGAAACCCCTTCCATTCTTTCGACATTGAGGAGCAGGATGATTTCACACAACTGGTCACAAAGAGAGGTCTTTTCACCAATATCATCAACAACTTCCTTAAGGGCAACTGGGGCCTTAAATAATGTGTTTGTGATTCGCTTAAATCAAATTACAACCTCTGACAGAAATATGATTTGATGGAGGACGGACATGGTGATGACTTCAAGACGAAAGCTATGTTGCAGATGGGGTGGAATGCGCTGCATCTAGATGCAATTGAGTATTGGCACCGTAACCGTACAGAATGTGCATAATTGCTACCCTGGAACCAAGCATACAAAGAACATCTTACATACACCCCGAAATGTGGCACCGATCATCCTGGGAACCAGATTCACCACGAGATGCATACTGGAGACCGGTGGTGGGATAAGCAGGTAAGCTTCCTTCTTATAACGTTTACATGCTACCAATCCTATCAATTGTGTGAATAACACTATTAGTTGTAACACATTGGTGCCAATAATATTCATGTCAGATGGCACCCACCACATGAACTTCTCTAGTGACAAGAAGGCCTGGCAGATATAAATAATGATTGGGAACCTATCTGCAGCCGCACAGAAGAAGCACACAATGCAAATTGTGTTGTTGGGGGCCCTTTTGCATATTTCTGTCAAGATGCGCGATGTCCCCCTCAAAAAAGAAAATACAGAGGGGGAGTATAACCGAATGGTCACTCATAATGTGTTGCAGCATGTGATGCAACCCCTACTTATTTCCAAGACCCGCACCATTAATGGCCGCTGTACCGATGGCAACTTCGGGCATTGTTATTCAACACTGGCTGCATGAATGGCCAATTTCCCCAAGCTCCATGACCAACATAACATCAAGAATGATGTATGCTACTGGTGCGAATGCCCAATGCAGGATGTTGGTGATTGACCACATCAACTGCAGGGACACATCCGCCAGAATCATAATTTCTGTCGTTAATTCTTAGAATTCAAATACACCCCAGAACATCGCTGATCTCAAACACAATGATATTAATCCACGCTTCAACATCTGAGGAAATCTCGATTGTGTTTCAAGTGATCTTCCCAGCCGATGTACTCAACATGATTCAAATTGGAATGTTGAAGCACCTCCTGTCATGGCTTCCTATATATATCTAGCAGCATAATCAGCTTAACAAGTTCAATGATATATGGCTCTCAGTGCCTCATACTTTGATATGATTAAGCCAAGTTGTTCATATGAGGAGGTTTCGCCTTGGAACGGAGGTGAAATTAAGAAGATAATATTATTTCTTGTCGGTGTAGTTTGCAATGATCTGCTGGATCGAAGGCCCTCACAGCGCAGTTTTTGATACTGCAGTTGAGTGCTCCCTCTCACAGATTGAGTTCAATTTCTATTACTATCATGACTCTCATGATGACGAAAAGGTAGACCTAATGGAGAATGCTCTTTGTCCCTTTCATGTTTCATAGGATGTGTTTCAACAATTCAAGACAGGCCAACAAGTTGCAGCAGAGGCTTAAAAGAGACAAACGAAATTGTATACTGAGCGGGATGCCCAGTTGGAGGAAAACAGGAAGAAAATGGCAGCCTTTCGACAGCACATTTGCCATGTCTGGAAAGGTATTATCAATGAAGAAATGGCTGAACACATTGAAATAGGTGGTAATTTCAACTTTTCCATGAAACATCTCATGCAACAATTCCGAGAGCAGGTACAATGGTACGGTTCGCTTGAACAATGGTTGACATAAACAGGAGAATGTTGTCACCGGAAGCAGATTAAGGACCGGTGTAATGCCTGCAATAAGATGGGTGATTACTATATTCAGATAATCAACTACTAGTTTGAGAGTGTTGCATTCTCTTTCACAAAGGTTGATCATGATACATGGAATCACAAACAAGCTGTTACACAGACGATGACAGAAGTGGCAGCGGAAGCAACCCTTACGATGTCATTTATTGAGGTTCATATCTCTGCAGCAGCACATAGAAAAAGCTAATGTCGACCACTTTCAAGGCCTCTTGAAAACAATCTGTGACAATGTCCTCTGACATGGTCTGTACTGTTCCGCCCATTGTATCTTACACTGCAAGCTGGTTAATATCAATTGAAATGTTTTCTTACATATCGCTGCGGCAATGTAACAGGGATCGGAGGTTGAATTACGCAACATGCATGACAAGCACATCTTTCAGAAGCTCAGATGTACAGGAGATGCACGAAGGTATTTTGAGGCAGCCTGCAATAACAGGGTATGGGTCCAAACTTCGCAACCTAAGAAAGGGCAGGAGCTGCCTGGAAAGATGCTCCAGCAACGTGTACCTTACCATATGCTTTGTCTATTCAAGCTGTCAGTCATTCATTCGTGCTGCATAAACATCATGAATCTAGTATGTGTTGAGGTGACCAAGTGTGCCAACAGTGGAATACCAGAAAGTGTATCGCAGCTAGTCAGGGTAGTAAACCCATCTTCTAGATACATATATGTAGTTGTTAGTACAGAAGATATAGTGGGTAAGGCTCACTTAATTCCAGAGGAGCCCATTTCGTTGAAGTTGGAGAATAACAAATGGTTTGTCAATAGTCATATAGACCGAGCGATATTGAATGATGTTCATTATATTATGTAGGATGAGTTGAATAAAGTGGTGAACAGGGTATAAATGGTACTTCTAACGGTAAATAGACTTAAATAATATTACTTGATGATTGGCTGTCGTCATGGTGTGGGTAATATGCAGTGCGTAGCATGGTCATTACAATGCCCAGAACAGTATTGGCGCCAAGCACCAAGGTCAATACAATTGCACCGGCCCAACGAAGAGCATGGTATATCAAGCGTCCCAAGGCACTGTGCAGAGTGATATGCGATTATTTGAATACCTTGTGCCAGAGGTTGTTCCAGTGCCTTACTTATATCATCACAGATGTACATATTACCCTGCCTATAGATGTTTCCAGTACTCCAGGTGCCGCACCGACGGTCAGGAGTTACTAATATGTCAGGATATTCTCTCGATGAATATGCAAAATTCTGAACACCTATGGATTGCCGGAATATGATGAATCAGGCAATGATCACCCACGAAAGGTAATATATCTTGGAGCTCCACTTTATCTTCGCCTTCAATTGGGATACCATGTAGGTCGATTGATACCACACTGTGAGCATATTAAACAGATGCTCGGCCTACAATCCAAATCCGGCAGCATGATGGTAGGTTGTGTTTATCACAGTATCACTACTTGGAGTAGCTGGCATCGAGATTTCAAGACGATCAGAACGCAATGGGATACCATATTTGATAAAAAGAGAAATTCACATATGTCAGGTCCACAATTACTTGAATACGGGACACATGCAGACTGTACCAAAATTGATATATTTGATCTACTAAAGAATGAAACACAAACTGAAATGCTCGGTCCTGTTGGGATGAATGGGGAGATAATTAACGTTCGCATTTGAAAGAGTAAATTGGGAAATGGTATCTCTTTAGACATATCTTCAGTGCAATAGTTGACCCCGATTACATGGCTGGAGCCGATGCTGCTCTCCTATCAAATACAACTGGGAATCCACATGATAGTAATCGAGACCAAAGAGCACCTGCTGCAGATGCTGGAAAATTAGATCTTTCACCCGGGCCTTCTGACCAGGACATACATACATACTCTGATTTGCTAACTTGTAGTCGCTATCAGACATCCAAGTCTCATGGCTAAGTCCTATCCAGAGATTAGTTAACATCATACCGATTCATACCGAGACGTCTTAACTCGGTTCAACGAACCGTTGTGGAGACACAGCAATCCGCAGAAATTGCATGAACAGATAGTATTACTACATGCTCAACAAAAACAAAAGTCAATATCTTTGAGCTCATATAGAGTTCCCTATCATTCACTGTCTTGACTGACACCTGGTCATTCCATGAGTCCATATCAGGGGCACAGAAACACGAATGGAAAGCAATCCTTGAAGAAAGCAAATACATCCACTGAAAAGAAACCTTCGCAATAATTGATAATTTCAAGTCGAATCACAATAATTCCACTTTAAAGGCAATTGGCTCAAAATGTTGTTTCAAGACAAAATGTATTACCAATGAAACCACACTGTACAAAGCCAGACTAGTGATCAAAGGGTACGAAAACACAGACTACTGTGAGATGTTTGCCCATGTTGACACATTAACAACTTTCAGTCTCCTGATTAGCCTTGATACAAGTGAGGGCTTGAATATCGACGTGTAAATTATTGTCAAGAAGTTCCTGAATCCAGGAGAGGATGATGACAGACTCTACCTGGAACTCCCAGCAGCATGGCGATCAGCGAGCAGGGCTTCAAGCGTAAACCAGATTCTCTATAGACTACAATATGCACCATGCAAAAGATTACAATATTTAAACACCTTTTTACTCTGTTTTGACTATATTCAATCACATGCTGTTTTGATATTTCACTCACAGAAAAACATTCTTATACTTCTGCATATTGACGATATCGTATTGGCCTATCCACCAACTCTGTCAAAAGAAACTGAACAAATCACACCAAAATTCACAGATTTGAATATATCACAATCCTTGGGTCAGCTCACAAATTTGTGGTGATCCAGACGTACCAAGAAAATAATAGCTCATGTAGGATTGTCCATTAGGTCTTTATCAATTCAGTTCTGAGGAGATTTAACATTGAAACTATGTACAAAGCAGTGACTGAACTGTAAAAGAACATCAACCTAGATCTCTCTTAGCCACAGATGGGTGAAGTGGAACTCAGTGAACACAAAGTAATTGTGACTTCCAGAATGTAAATTGCCCCAGTCACTAGACCTGAAATATCTTTTGCTGTAGCCGTATTCAGCCGATAAAACTCCATACCTTTAGACCTCCATCTGTCATCCCCCAAATGCGAATTGCCTTACCACAAGGCCTTAAAAGACTAACGACTTCATTATGCAAATTCAGAGACTCCAAAGATTGGAAATATCAATTCTGAATGGGCTTCCAAAAGCCCCAATCGAAAATTACAGGGTGAACATGACTTTATCTCAAATGGACCACTTTGTTGCAATCTCGGAAGCAGGATATTTTGAATACCTCTACACTTGAGGTTGAATATATTGTATGCTCCAAAGCTATTGAAGAATATTGATTGCTGCTACAGCTCTTCAAAGACCTGGGTGAAGTTCTGTAACCAAATCAAATTTGATGTATATTTTAGGGTGCACTTACAGATATCACTCAAGAAACGCGCAAGGCTAGAACGAAGAATTTTGACATGTGCTACCACAATTGCTGCCACCTTCAGCAATGCGGCATCATCAAATACTCCTGGATCTCAAATGATGAAAATACTAACATACACTTGTCTAAAGAACTATCAACACAAAGACACTAATGGTTTAGCAAGCTCATGAGCTTCTGCTAAAATGCACGCTATGATCACTTGATATCTCCACATGACCAATCACAGTAGCTCAAGTTCCACCAAGCCAGGATGTAAGCTAGTCCATCATCAATTATAACTCGGTTCAGGGAGAAAGAGGTTGATTCAAGGTAATGGGTTTACTTCTTTTCATTTTTCATTAGTATTTTTAGCACCCAACGGCAGACCGCGCTTTCTTACTATTTTCCATCACTGTTCGGGATGGCCCCTCTAAAAGCGACAGTTGAAATCTTTCTCTAACTACCGCAATCTTCATAAGGAGGAGGGTTTCAATCAGGCACCGAGGATATAGCTTTGTCTTCCTACGAACTGTAGCAAGAGGGGGAAGTGTTACTTAGAAGATCAACCTCAATGGCGCCGTAGGGCATGCGGACATGCGGGTACACGCATGGCGAGGTCTGAGGTCGCAGGTACGGCACTCTGCTGAAAGGTGAACCTACTCATAGTGTACATATATGGCCTTGTAGGCCTCGTAGATACAATTCAGTCAATCAAGCATCTATTCGTACATCTCAAAGCAACAAAACTCATACCTTGATAAGTACACATATGTATGGTGCCTCGGATTGCTATGCAATTATCTATATTACCAATTTATATCTCAGAGCTTCCTGGCCTTTCACTGGCACAACAAACTGAAAGTAATAGTTATCTTCGGGGTAACTTTGGACCACTGGAGGGCGCCATTATAGCTTTCGAATGGCCAAGGCTCATGATGCAGATCACCATTAAACTAAGGATTCGGATTGTCCCCCTGCGTTGCTACAATGCATGTTGAGCATGATGTTCAATTGCAGCTTCGCCTATCCTGAAACCGTATCCAAAAACTACAGGCATCTATACTGGGCCCTAGTTGTTGAGATTCCATACTGGCACAGAGGATGCCTCCAAAACCCTTTCCACGGAATGGATGCCTATTCAAGTCCGGAAAAACGCCAGTTTGCCGGGACCGTTGGGAAGCATATTTTTCAGGCACAGATACGATCAAGAACCTGGCCACAGGGAAGGTATTAAAGAGATATTCATCCAGTGGGCGTATCTGAGGATAAAATTGGAAACAAAGACTACTCGCCACCCGAAGTGTACAGTGACCATATTGCTGAATGTAAGTAATCAGATCAACCAAGGAAGAATGATGTAAATCAAAAGCGGGAATGGATCATAATCTATCCGAAGGGACTGGGTGCTTGATAGCGAGAGGTTCCGGTGATTACTAAATCACGGAAGGCCGAAGACAGTCGGTAGAAACGTCATACCGGTAGTAGAGCTGCAGGTTGCCACTAGACGGTTTTCCAGCGCATGAATTCGTCGATGAACAGAATATAATGTAGGTGGTGAGCTTTCATTAGAGTCCCAAAAGGACCGCAGGTGTCAGAGTGTACAGATTCGAAGGGTTAGGTTGTTCTAGGAACCTTGATACCCATAGACTGTTGCTTATGTTTCGCCTGGGTGCATATGTTGCATGTTTGGTAGTTTATGATCTCTGAACTGTCCATCAGGCTTTTCATACCAGTCATGTGTAGATAGGCCTATGGACGATGCCACAGGCGGGAGATAATCAAGAATTTGCTTGGTTCGGTGGTTGTGAGTCGAAGTGCGACGGGAATAGTTATGGTAGGTCTGCTGGAGGTCTGGGTTCCACCAGTTTCGGAGTTGAGAGTTTGAGCGTAGACTGGAGATTGGAGAAAAGAGAGGTCTCCTACTCGATCAATAGTAATTGTGGTTAAGTTCAAGAATATGAAGCAGATGTTACATCGAAATGTAGTGGTGTAATTGGGGGGGTCGCGCTGCTTGATTAAGTGCAAGGACAGGTGAAACATAGGTATATACAGAGCCTTAAGGTGTAAAGTTGTTGATTTGTGTGATATGCCAATGAAGCCGTGGTGAGTGGCAATTACCATTTTATCAGCTCCAAGTTTAATGGTGATTGGAGATGTAAGTCTTTTGTAAGACATGAAATCGTTGGGATTATTGCACATGTGATAGGAAGCTCTGGAATCAACTACCCAGGTTGATACTAAAATCAGTTGGTTTGGTAGTAATGATGTGAGAGTTGAGAGTTTCGTATGGGATTTCTTCGGGGATGCCGATTAATTTGTTCCGCTAGTCAAGGAGATGTGGAAAGTATTTCTGGATCCCTTCATCCTTGATAAGACGTCCTTCGTGAAAGCTGCACAGGATTTGAGTCCGCCCGATATGAGTGGCTACATTGTTGACACGATTTCGGAGGATTTCCCACATTTCCACTGGATCGTCCATATACTTGATGTATGCAAGTTGATAGGTTGAGCATCTCATGTAGATTTGCGTTTGAGCTTTGGTGGCTAGTGTTTGCCAATTGCATTGTTGAAGCAGGATGGTTCAGCGAAAGCTAACTAGAAGAAGCTCTTCCCTAGTGGCGATCTCCTATTTGTCCACTACGATGAGTACACAGCGCATAGTTTTTCTCAAAATAGGGTTGTTCGAATCGGATAGGATTGGAATGCTTCCAATGTCACTGTTAATAGTTGCGGCGGACATGGTGAAGGTGGTAAGGATATGTAATGATGGTGTTGAGTTCGAATTAGGTTGTTTATATCAATATCTTAGTGTCACTTCTGGGGCGACTGGGCTCAATAATACCAATAGAGTTTAGATGACATGATTGTATTGTGGAGAGTAATCGAAATGAGTATAGAGTGTTTCAGGCAGGAGTAAGTGTAGAATTTTAGACGGTTGCAACCGCCGATCTCATAACCTCTGACATTGAGATGTACGAATAGATGCTTGATTGACTTAATTGAATCTACGAGGCCTACAAGGACATATATGTACACTATGGGTAGGTTCATCTTACAGCAGAGTACCTTACCCGCGACCTTGGACCTTGGCATGCGTGTAGCTGCATATCCGTACGCCGTACGGCATCATTGAGGCTGATCTTCTAAGTAACGAGTTTAATAATAGGGAGCAAGAGTGATAGCTGGTGTTGGTTAGTGTACACAAAAGAACTTACCGCCTCGGTATTTGTTCTCACATCACTGAATACCTTGTTACCGACACTTCTCGTGCGCTAGCACTACAACATTGCTCCATCACCATCTATGTTTACACCTGTCACAACAGCACACATTTCACCAATCGCCATATTGTTTCAACCATCACTCTAACCTAGTTGCCTACCTCGTGTTTTGTTTATTTTTGCTCTAGGACAGTCACAGCTTGTTGGTGGTGAACCCACACGCTCTACTTAAGCTTACCTGATCCAGGTTCGACCTGCGGGAAACACTGATTGATCCCGTTGCACTCATGATTGAGCGCAGCGTGAGATAAGGGTATGCAACATGACAGCTTCAAGTTTCGTGACTTGGGGTGGATCCATTCGTCTAGGTTGAATTGCAGTATCTATGTTTTGCAGTATGACTTTAGTAGAGCGTGATGTTGATTCAGACTATTGATGATTGCTATGACGGGTGTATCTTCAAGCATGTGCTGTGTGGCATACTTGACTAAAGCATTCGAAACAGGATAGAGCGGGTGAAGCAAGAAATTCTGTTAATACAGGTACAATACTTCAGTGGTGGGGAAGGCAACGGGCTGGAATGCGGGGAAGTGTCGGCAGGTACAGATATATGATCTGTTTTCCATGGAGATTTATGACAAGGCAGTGATGAACTTCCTGGTGGCCACGGACGTTGGGAAGTTCCTGCCTATGTGAGGTATGGAGGTCGATGGTATCTACCTTTTTCTTTTCTTTTGTCATTAGATTTTTGTTACCAGCGGCCAGTCTTTTACATATCTTTTATCAGCGGGGACAAAGAGTAGTAGGTGGGAGCTCCCCCATCTAACCGGCTCGCCCGGAGGCGGAGGTGATAAGAGCCCTGTCATACTCAAGCTAGAGTAAATACAGTATGAATATACAACAACAACAACAACAAGGCTTCAGTGGCACTTTAACCTAGGTTTGAAGATACTGATAACATGTTACACTACAATGTCATGCGGACAGACCGTTTCCATCCCTTGAGACTCCCTGTGTGCTTCCTCCGCATTGGGCTCTTCTTTACCTTGAGCACGTTCTCCACCTCAGCACCTACTACACCGCGAGTACCTCTTCTACCTTGGGCAGTCTCTCTACCGTAGCCGCGTCTTCCACCTTGTCCGGGTTCATTTTCGGTCGGGCGTCCATCGTTGGCACCCCATCCACCTCATCTGACTCCTCCTCCGGCGTCTTTTGGTCCCTACATGGCAGCCGTTTCATTAGACCAATCCACTACGTTTTTGTCCCCAAGCGTCATTGCCATGTACTACACCACAGGGCAGCCATTTGTGGTATCTGTACCTCCTTCCTGGCCATGGACGCCGATTCAGTAATCACAACACCTTCTCCTCAGCGCCTTCACCTTGGAGTTCTACACCAGCTTCCAGGGCATACAGCCTGTCCCCTTAGGTCATTTCATATGTGTGTCATTGCATTAGACCTTTAGTCTCAAACACTTTTACCTTGAACCGCCACACAGCTAGCGCCATTCTACGGAACTATCACCTTAGAATGATTTGCCGCTGCATTGCCACTTGGGTACTATCTGCCACCTTCCATACATCATATCAGTATCAACGAAAGTTATTCCGTTGGGAAGACTGAAGACATAATTACTCTCCCAGTGCAGTAGAAACTATGGGGATAATGGACGGCGATTTAGTGTGCTGTTTACTGTTGATGTTAATTATTGTGGGATTTGTGAGCACTGATGCAACGTTGTCAACAGAAGCTGTACTGTACTTACCTGTTGAGAGTAACTCAGTGAAAGCAGATAGTGGCCTGGCCAACATTGCACCTTGATGTTAGAAACCAGCATCCTCTGGAACTCGCTCCACTACCATACATCTCCATTAGTTGCACGAAACAAATTTGCTCCTTCAACCATTTGCCTGCAATGGGTGAAAGACACGACTTAAGTAAAGCCAGACTTTATTCCAACACAACCTCAGCTTGACGATGGAGAGATATCAGTGGATACCAGAACCAGCACAAGAAGCAAAGAAAGATCCTTCCATTCTGCGGGGAAAGTATCTATCTAAATGCAATAAATACTGAAAACAGCATCTTGTCGTAACCCGGGTTTGATTCTTTCGGCACAAAAGAGATATTCGCCACGGACTGCCGCACATCCCCAGACGCTATAAATCATGGAATAAATTTATGACATGGATACTGAGAGGTGTCGATGCGTCAGTATGCGTCAGTAGTCAGGCCGGGAGGCTGTGTGATAATGGCGATGATGGTCAATTGCCCAAGGGAATTCAGTGCACGAGACATAGAAAATACCAGCTATCACCTACAGAGTCACCTTGAAAGAAATGTTGTTAGTTGGACATTGCAATAATGTATGAACAGGGTGATACATATCAAACACTCCTTTGCGTACGTTACAATCTCAGCAACTAAACATCAACATTCTTAGAACAAATAGTGTTCTGAAACATTGAGATAATGTCACAGACGATATTGCAGAAGAATGAAGCATACTGCCATGTACTGGAGAGAATGAATTGATGTGGTTGCAGTACGAAGATAAGTGATGGTATATAGGAATGATCATCAGTGAAGTTGCACATTGAGAGGAGTATATTGAGGACCGTTGGCGTTCATACTGATGAATCATGTTGTTTGCTTTAGCTATCCAAGCAAACGGGCGAACCACCATTACATCATAGCTGACACATTGCAACCTGCTAATCACTGTAATCTCCCTGCTCTGTAGTGGCAACCCATGTCTCTCCCTTTTTATCACTGGTATATTAAATTATTAACTATGTTCGTCACTGATCATTACTAGTTGATCAGTCCTATCTCAACTGAGCTGCGATTGTAGCCCCCTTGTATTAACTGAGTTCCACTGAAATAGGGAATATCTTGGTATACTAATACATATTGCCAAAAGGAATCTATGACAACACTTGTGTCATTCAACAACCCCTTATTACCGTTACATCCTCGGTGGCCACTACATCATCCGTACTTTTAGGTGGACATGTTTGGAGGTCCTTGGCAAGCCAGTCCAAATTATATTGTTTACCTGTAGGGGATTAGCCTTGTCTGCCTGATTGTTGCTTCTCCTGCCTTATGTGTCTTATCTACTCATATAGGAAATTAAACCACAGACCTTGTTGGTGTCATACTGTAATAATGTACATGTTGGCACGGTATACCACAAAGCTAAAAGACAACTACGACAATACTTGTGTTCTCCTATTACCAAAGATAATGGGTACTTCCTCAGTGGGCAATGCATGTTGACTTACCAGCAAAGTGGTGTTAACATATGGAGATTGACCACAATTTCTTGATATTTCGCGCTGCTTCTCATCATTATGTCTCATAGTCGCCAAGCATATTTGCAACTGTCATCCAAAATATTGAAGTACTGTATATTTCTGCATAATACTATTAAGATGTGCAAATAATGTATATTTTTCTTTTGTTGACCATTTACAACAATTGTTGTTAGCAGTTCTGTTCTTATTCTGATACAATATTGTGTACTACGTTCTACAGAGATGACATTGTTTTTACCCTATGAATCTATGTTAAGTATCATATCAACAAATAATAGACTGCTGGATTTATTTCTTCAATTGATTTTTCGGGTTAAATATATTCCCTGATGAGATATTTTCTTGTTATTATGGCGGAGATGTTTTGGGTATCAAGTCATACTTGATTGTAGTAGTATGAAAGTCCGATGGTCTATTCTTAGTCTAAGAGAGCGGTGTCAATCATCCCCAATCCACCAATATTGTGGGTGCGCACATACACCCTTCTGGGCCGTGCCCTTCACAGAGCCTCACTATAAATCAACCCCCTGACACTCTCTCCACATTAAATCCCTCTCAAACAATTCGAGATACTTCTTGGAAACAAATCCATTGTCCAAAATCAAAAGGAAATCCAATTGCCATTGACTCTGGTGAATAAACATGAAGAAAGCACCAATGGCCATCTACTCTGTAGCCTTAACCGTGCCTTTTCTGTTTAACCTTCATTTCTCTCAATCCATATTGTTTTTTGTATTCATCAAACATTTGCTTTGCTATTGAGAGATTGGTAGCTGATACCCTGGTCATTTCATCGTCGCAATATCCTTCCCACTTAATTTGATATTTGTAGCTGCCTTTGATGCCAGGTGCCCTTTTATGCGAAACAGTCGCCTCAATGACATATGAATGTTGAATTGTGCCATGTTTGCCCGTTACTTCTTGTACGGGATGAGGGGGAGGCCTTTCTCGTGCTGGGTTCGGGTCGGCGATGTATTTCATGAGTGTGCCGACATTCACCGTGTTATGAATCTCCATATCTGTTGGCAACTCTAATTTGACGGCATTCGGTACTCGGAAGTTTATGATTCTGAGTTGCCAGCCCATGTATGATGTAGCTTCCAACGAGAAGGATCCTTTCTGGCGTAGGTAATCAGTAGGTCATTAGTATTTAACATCATGAGGTTTCACACCTGCAGGGTATACGGTCGTCGGCTCTTATTTGCTTCTACTGTCTGGCTATCTTTTACTTCACTGAGGCGGTTTTGGGCATCTAGTAAGGAAGCCTGCAGCTGTTCAACAAATTCCGCACCTTAGAAAAAACCTTTCGCATTTCGTGCTGACGCCGGCGGGCAACGAAGTCTAATGGAATTAATGGTGTCTATCCAAGGTCCAATTTTAATGGCCTGCGATGTGGGGATGAGTGCGTTGACCAGTAATATTCATATTCTGCTAGTGGCAGTATTGTATCCCACTGATTTTGGTGGTAAGTGGCAAAGGTCTGAAGATATCGCATGACCTGCTTGTTCGAG
The DNA here is from genome assembly GCA_014904905.1 of Wilcoxina mikolae CBS 423.85. Lineage (NCBI taxonomy): Eukaryota > Fungi > Ascomycota > Pezizomycetes > Pezizales > Pyronemataceae > Wilcoxina > Wilcoxina mikolae. Next base: position 13,845 of record MU122477.1, on the reverse strand, counting down.
ATCGCTGACAGTCCGTCTGTCTGTTGGTGGAACGCTGTGGACATCAGCAGCTTCGTCTGCAGCTTCTTATTCACCTCCGACCAGACATCTGACGTAAAGTGAGTGTCTCTGTCGTTGATGATCTCTTGTGGGACACAGTTAAGTCATATAATGGATTCTAAATATTATTGTGCAAATTCCGCGGCGTTAATGGTTTTACCGCAGGGTATTCAATGGGCTCGTTTGGAGAAGTCATACATGAAGGTCACAATGCAATCGTTTCATTTGAAAGGTGTTGGCACGTCAGTACGAAAATATGTTCCCACAGGCTCCGGGGTCCTCATGCAACTGTTAGTGATTTTAGCAAGCCCATTACTCTCCCAGCCCATTGATTAACTCGCACGCACATGTCACAGCCTTATGTCTATACTTGAACTCATTTCCACATCCCTGGCCAGAAGAAACGCTGTCTCACCGTCATATATGTCTTTGCTGCTCCAATGTGGCCTCCCACCGTATCATCATGCACCTTACAGCGAATCCTGTTCCTCCTGGGCGTCGGAATGAACAATCGATGCAGCTCGTCTGTGCGTCGTTCAGGGTCTTGTGCTTCGAGGTCAAGATAGAGCAGACCGTTGTCGGTGAGAGACAATTGGTGGCTGCGAGCCCACGCCATTGGCACTGAAGCTGGAGCGGGCGGTTTCGGCGGGTGTTCTTGGCCATCTTTGTTTGCTACTATTTGTAACATCTCTTTGCTCCAGTTTTCATCCTTCATTTCCGACGTAACCTCTTGTGTCCACTCTGCCGAGTCTCGGACTCCCATCTGCGTTAGCCAACATTGAGAGACTTCACAATTCTTGCGTCTTAAGTCTGGATGTTTCTTTGGTTCGTCATCCGCCTGGTTCATCGCATCTGGAATTTATCGGATATCGTACGTATAATTTTGTAACATTGTTAAGTTCTCCATCTCTCGTGCTCTGAGTCAAGGTTGTGTCAATATGTGTCGTAAGGAAGCATGGTCCGTACAGACCGTAAAGTTCCTCTCCGAACAGAGGTAGTAGTGCAAGTTCACAATGGTGTTACGAATCGCTAGGAGTTCTATGTTGTATGTAGGTTATGCCGTTGCTGTCCCCTAATATGTCCTGCTCCAAAAGGCAATCACTCTGGTCTCTCCATCCTGCCGCTGGTCTGATAGTAACACTCCAACTGCATATTTGCTGACGTCAGAATGCAGCAGGTACTCACCACCTGCCTCCGGCAGTGACAATACCGGAGCCTTGCAAATGGCATCTTTTAATGTTCCGAAGGCTTTTTCTGCCTCCCGATTCCAATCAAATTGTTCAGTACCATTGTCCTTGAGCTGTGGTTCGCCGCAGCGGCCACCCATTTTGGCTCTCCTACTCATACACACTTTGCACATATGATATAATGGCAAGGCGATGTAGGCATTGTGCCGTATGAACTTGAGGTAATAGCCCATCACACCGACAAAGCCAAAAACTTATTCGTGTTCCGATGGCGAGGCCATTTAGTCTCTGCTCTCGTCTTTGACTCCAATGTATTCTCCCCTTCTTGGGTGATCTGGATGCAGCAAAATATGATCTCATTGCATCAGCAAAAAGAGAAAAAGACATTCTGAGCATTCTGAGCATTGTGGAGGTTTTTGAAAGTTCAGTTCTCGTTTAGTCGATTTTGTCTTGTCCAGTAATTGGAATGATACTGAGTAATATTGCATCCAAAACTTGAAGGGATTTCCAAAATAGGTATAGCTTAGTTGAATACAATTCTTAATTTCTTAAAGTCAGCTACGGTTATTTTTGAAAAATGTAATGAACGTAGAATACTTTGGTGAGTGATGACATGAAATTTGACATTAGTATTTAGAATTGAAAAATCAAAAACAAACCAACCAAAATAGGAAATATTATTAAAGATATACAATTATTTGTTGATTATAGCTGGAGGTATTTCAAATATGGTTAGTTTCATTATAATTTGTCATAAAGATATATTAACTAAAAGTTTATTAATATTACTAAGCAAGCAATAGTATGTCTATTACATGTTTCATTTTTAAAAGTAGACCGACTTTCGACTATAAAACAATGTAACAGACTAAGCCATACCCTTTTGGGAACACTATACCAAATTTGAAAATCCCACAAAGATAAGAAAACAATTTTATTGAGTATAATTCCGGTCAGAGTACATTTCGTAATCGAGAAAACGAGAACTTGAATTTCAGAATTCTCAGGATCGTGAGAATGGTTTTTCTTTTTTTGCTGATATGCGACACTATTCGAATTTAGATTTTTTCAATTTCAGGTCAGCTTGCTGCAAAAGTTGCAGTACCGTCGGAACATGATCCAGGTGCTCCTCTCTGGTCGAACTATGGATTAATACATCGTCAAGGTAAATGGCGACGAAATTACGGTGCTCATGATTGGATGCAAGCAGGTGGTTCATGACTCGCAAGAATTGACTTGGAGCGTTGGCCAGTCCAAACCGAAGGACCGTCCACTCGTACAGCTCATACTCAGTTGAGACTGCAGTTTTCTGGCAATTGCCAGCACATATTCGAATTTGATGGTGACCCGAGGCAAGAGGTATCTTTGAGATGCAGTTCGAACACTCCAGCATTTGAACAATCCCTTCAATGTGAGGTAATGGGTATCGATCCGTCTTGGTGATGAGGTTAACTGCCCGGTAGTGGATTCATATACGCAATCTACCATCCTTCTTAAGTACGTATAGGATGGGGGAGACATAATAGGTGCTGCTCGTCCCTATCCAGCCACTGCGTAAGGTCTTCTCCATTTGTCATTGTAGCTCAGTGTCCTCTTCAAGAGACATACGATATGGAGGTGGGTATGAGGCTTTCCTTTCATCTTCTGGTGACATGTCGATTTTAAATTGTGGTTAACTTTGAGTGGTGTCATATGTCGGTTTTTCGAATAGACCACAATTCACAAAGTCGCGAAGCATGCGTTCAGTTTGATCTGGCAGCTGTGTGGACTCAGGATTGTCGTACCGCACCCGAACCATGAATACCCTGGCCAGAACTTAATGGTCATACGACGTAGTTGTTTCTTCCGAATAATTTGGATGTCCATTGTCCGGGCTGCTTCTTTGATCGTGTCGTTGTCTGTTTCGCTGTCTGGCCGGCAACCGTGAAGGTAGTGGATTCGTGCTGCTAACCTGTATGTTCCCTCGTGATATCGTATTGAGTTAACCACATTTTATTTGTTCGGCGATTGATATAGTATGTTCCATTTATATAGCGGACCTAGCGCTTCCCAAGATGATGTCGAACCCTTTCACCTCATACACTGTAAACCACTCCTTATATTCATTGGCGTTGTCTCCAAGTTTGAATTTGAGGTGCACCTGTTGCCGTCTATCAATTCCGTCTTCCACCTTGTCATTCGCTGTCTCATCAATCATCCAGCCGCCGTCTCTCTCCTCCAACACCGTACCCTTCCTTCATAACTTTTCCACAGTCTCTCTTTTTATATAATTCTCTGATGCCCTGTCATCTTTGGCTGTTTTGGCTGCTAAACTACTGTATGAGCTGTTCTTCTTTTTGTACCTAAGCTTTCCATCGAAACGGAGAAGGTCTAAGGTATCGTTATCACTGACTCAGAGATGGTGAAAATGAGGAAACCTTTTTATTGTATACACAGTATAAGTAGTTTTAGTTTTAGTAAGTGGATTGACAGGTAATCGCTCCCGCTGCCATTTCCTGTACTCAAATAATCTGAATGGCAATCATCGCTTCCACTGTCGGACAATTCCTGCACTTCAGGCTACTTGGCGTCATCATATTAAGCACTTGATGTCTGGGCCAAGTGGAGGCTCTGCTGCTTTCCTGAACCTCCGCCTCCGTTGCCGCTCTTCTTGCAACCACCACAGAAACCTCTATACCTTTCCTCCTTGTCCTTTTCTTTCTTCTTCTTCTTCTTTGCGCCTTTGTTGGCTGCAGATTTCTTTTCTTTCCATGCAGCCAAGACCATCTCTTTGTTTGGGCACGTACGGGCGGGATAACCCACTTCACCATGACCAAAATAATTCCTGTCATAGCTTCCTCCGCCACTACCTTCTTTCTGCTTGCCTTCAATTTTCTTAAGCATTGCAGACATCAGTTGCTTCTTGGAGTTAAGCATGGTGTCTACTCGGGCGACGTGCTCTATAACGTCAATGAGTGATGCTGTAGGCTGATTTCTCAATATTTGGATCAAAGTCTAGGACGCTTCTGGGTTACTATCAAGTTTAAACTGGTAGCAGCCGCTGAGACGTTCGTCGGCGAGTGGTGCGTGCGGTTCCAATTGATGGCGGAGTATGTGCACACGTTCATTGAAAGCCGATACCCGCTCACCGTTCTTGATGCGTAGTGACTCCTAATCATGTTTCCATTGTGTTTTGTCATCCAGAGGTATGAAAGCCTCCTTCATAGCCGTGGAGAAGTTGTCCCAAGTGACGGTGGCATTGGAAGTCACTGGGAAGCAGTGGTTGGCCCATACGGCCGATTTGTTGCAGATCTGCCAGAGTGCCACAGTTTTCCAACGATCCGTCAGTGGAATGCCGAACTCTTCGACCAGTCCCATCATCTGTGATCGGCGTCCTAAGTGGTGAAGCACTGTCAATAGGATTGATGTAACGGAGTCGAGACTTTTCATTCTATTGTAGGTAGGGAATGTTTTCGATTTGGTGTTAAACGTATGCATGTTGATCACAGCTGGAATGTTTGTTGCTGCTGTCGCTGTGGCCACTTAGACTTTGACTAAAGTCCCATTTGTAGCGTTCAGTTTAACCATGGCCGACTCCATCTTCCCACTGATCATATCTCTCTGGTCTTCAGCGGTTGTCAACGCTTCTCTGGTTGCTTCTACTTCTGGTAAGGCTGGGCCCAGTATGGCTTACATTGTCTTGTTAAGCGTGTTATTAATGGTGACCTGCCGTTTCAGCTTCGCCATCGCCATTGCGATCACGTCGTCAACAAAGGGTGGAATTTCTTCATCCTTAACCTCGGCGGGGGCTTGTTGTACCAATCTGTCGCCCTCCGCCTGCTTCGCTATGAGTGCCTCCTCCTTGTTGGACAGTTTCTTCTGTAGTTGGCCAGTTGCTGTTCTAACTGAACAAGTAGTCCGGCAATTGCGTCCCGTTGCCCATGGGCATCCTCGCACATTCGGATATGATCTTCGACATGCTTTCAGTACTCGTCCTCAATTTAATGAAACCAATTGACAACTTCATCGGGGATGCCCATTTGCGCGATTGCTGGTGGGTGATTGATGATCTCCTTTTGGCGGGCTCGGTTGTCATCAGTACACTGTTCGAAAACACTGAACTCAGCGGGCTGCACACCATGGAAGTCACCGCTAGCCCTGGGCGCTTTCATCGTATTGGCCACTTCTGAACCATCGTCCTTTCGACCTCCAGCAGGGTTTAGGTACGAGGCAGCAGACGCTGTGTTTATCGTTGTCGTGATAATGTTGTTTCGATGTGCGAAATTTACCTTTTGTGCCATCGAAAATCATCTGTGATCGGTTTTACTAGTGCGTCTCGAATCAAGATTTGCCTCTGACATGTATAAGGTGAAGGAGAAGCCAATCTGAACATGTTGCTACCAATGTAGTAGTATGAAAGTGCGATGGTCTATTCTTAGTCTAAGGGAGCAGTGTCTATCATCACGTATGCACTTACGTCATGGGTGAGCTCTTTCACCCTTTTGGCCTGTACCCTCCGCAGAGCCCCACCTTCAATCGCTCCCCTTCCAATCTCTCCACATTGATCTCATACCAACAATGGTTCTATTGCCTTCCAAAATCAAGTAGCATGTTTGACTTATATACCCGGTTCTATGTTCAGATTCATCTCACACTGTCCAATAGGTGATTAATTTGTTGATCTGATTGAAATGATTATATTTCTTGAAACTCATTGGCAATGTTCACCACATGCTGGGTACAGGTTATTAGCAGATGGAACCTGAAGATATTCACCTAACATTAGTAGGTGTAGGATTCTGACATGCTGTTGGTTGCAAACTATGATATCAGTAACCACTTGATGCAATTGCTGTACTCATATGTGACAAATATTTTGATCTATCATTTCATTACAGGGTTTATTATCCAGCTACATCCTTTTCCTTGAGTGTGAAAAGGTGTCAATACCTAATTGTGTTTTTCCTACCATAGCAATATTTATTTTGAAGATTATGATTAAACATGAGATTATCTATTGGACACAATTGTTTCGGGTAGTCTGTGCAAACTGAACGCCTCTCCAATATTCATGTCACCTGCTTAGTTGCAATTTACATTATCATGGCTTGGAGGCTAGGTATATAACTTTGTTCAATACATTGCGCACCACCTATATAGCATTGTTATTATGATGCACCATTAGCCTAACAATGAAGTCCATACTCTGGTCTTGTCATTGGGGTTTTTCTTTGCTAGGGGATTTGTCTATCCAGATGAATTATTTAATTGGCTATATTAGTCTGACCAATATGTAATTACTATATATATTAATCCAAGGGTTATTGTATTTCTGTTAATTGGAATCTTTTATTTGACAAGTCGTATGTGTTCATATATCCTGAATATTGTGAGCATGCCAAATTATTTTATTTGGAATTCCTTAGTTTGAATCATGTTGTTGATCCGGTTCTTGTGCTACATTGATGTATCATAATTCACTACTGTTCTTCATGGGTTCTGGGCAAATTGTTCTATACCTATTTTGGTATTCGTTGACATTATCTGTTTAACCCGCATGTTCTATAGAAATTAACACTAAATCTGATAAGGTTGTAATTACTGTCAACTGCTAATGGTTGTCGAAGTTCTCAGTCTTCAGCAATATCTGGTTGTTTTCTTCATTGTGAATTTGTGAAAGAACATTTTTGAACCTTCTTGTAAGCGCTTGATATATTTGTCTGTATTGGCCTGGTTATTTCAGAATCTTGACCATAAATTGTTCTAACATCTCTGACCACCAAATTTGCCAGAAATGAGTACCTTGCACCAAATCAAGTTTCAAATTTTTTAATTACTAGTTAATATCCAAAAAGTTAGTACTGAAACCTTCTATTTAGATTGCAATTGTTCCAAACTGTTGGCAATTTCAACTAGTGTTGGCAACGAAGCGGATCGGTTAGTTACAGATCGAACCATGACGGGGTTCGATCCGGATTCGATCCGAGATTTGGGCGGAGTTCCGGGGTTTGTACAAACCGGTTCGCGAACCATCTATCTTCGAACGATAATAGGTAAGCGAGTTCTTGTCCGATAGGCTCGAATTATAGCGCATCTTGTAGATGGAGAAGTTAGCTACAAGATGCACTAAAGATCAAGCTGATCGACAAGAACTCGCTTACTTATTTTTGTTCGCATTTGTAGGCCGAAATGGTGGGGTTTGTGGCAAAACGCTTGGCAAGGATCCGGTTTGCGCGGACCAAATCGGTTCGTCAATTGAACGAACCCCGGGCGGTTCGTTGCCAACACTAATTTCAATCAGTTATTGTTTATTGTTTTTAAAATTGGCTTAATGAAGAAGTGTATTTATTTAACAACAAGATTACCAGGGGTTCAATTCTTTACCCATCATACTGGGACTGCATGCCAAATGAATCATAGCTTGATGTATACATATCAAGAACTAGTGAGATTTTGTATTCAAATATGGCCAAGTTTTGACATTAATAAAATCCTTTGTTAGATCCACAAAAGCTCATTTTTGCTTGTCTTCCCCTACAACATATATAGTGTTTTTGTCCACATTGTTAACCACAGGTACATGTTGCTGTAGTTTTATATACAACTGTGTAAAACATTTGTAAATTCTATCAACAGCTGCACTTCTTCAATGTTCTCCGGTACTTCTCATGAATTGATTGTTTGGGCAATTTCCTAACTCACATATACCTTTTTTACTCCAATATATAACCATAGAATCTTTATATTCTACTCATGATATTCATTGTTTATAACTATTGTAATTAGTTTTGGGTTTTCTATACTTGCATGATTGTCTGCATATGTTCCCTATGTTTCTTCATATTGTTGCTTCAAACCTTATTGTTATACAGAGTTCCTTACAAACAATATACAATGAGCAGTGTGAAATGTCATTAATGAATTATTGGGAATATTTTTGTTTAATTGTATATCCACAGGTCATGATAAGGGACTACTACAGGTCATATCTTTGACTGGAAGCTGCTTTTTATTCATTATATTCTGCAATTCGAATCGTATTATAGATCTTCAAAAATTTAAATTGATTCACAATTTAACATGTGAAAACCTTAATGGAGTTTCTTTAATTAGTGGCAGTGGGTAATGATTCTTTGTTATCCCTTTATGTTATGCTTCAAGATCCACACATAGTCTGATTCTACCTTGACAATTGTGGTTCAACTTCACGGGTAAAGTTCATTATGACCTTGATGATTGAATAACTGTTTTTGGTATTCTCTAATATCTATTCTTTAAAAACCTGTTTCTCTTTTCTCATGACACTGTATTTTTGTTCAAACATTTCTATAAACCCTGATAATAACATAATTTTATTATAATAAGGTGTGTGCAATGGTCACAATTCTTAGATCACATTGCTGAGTAGCTCAAACAGTTTAAAATAGTCTTCTGGTATTACCTTTTTGAGTGATATGTCTTCCAAGTCCCTTATTGTGAGGCCATCACTGATTTCATTAAATGAGACTGATTACACCTTGAGCTTCTGTGTTGTATGTTATTGCATAAAAGGTAGTATACTTCTGCCAAAATGTCTATTCATGGGTATTCTGGGTCTTCCACGAGACCTATACACTGGAATAGTATTGGTAGTGGTGTGGGTAATAGGTACTTTTGAAACCTGTTAGACAATGTTTAAAGTTTACTGTAACTTGATAATGTTGCAACTATGGTAGTCATAACACAATAAGATAGTGCCTTACCAATGAATTATATGCAGGCGGTTGATTCTGGTATTGCTGTACACTATATTACAATTTTGTAATGATTCCCAATTTGTTAATTTGTTTGGTCTTCCCAGCCTTCATTTTGGTTCTGGAGGATCCCACCTACCTTGTTGGATTAATTAGTCCTTGTATTGAAATTCTATGTCAACAATGGTAATTCCTGTGCAAAATATCAACTATTGCAAGTGTTCATTCAATATTGCCCCCAATCCTTAGTGAATACTTCACAACTAAATACTTGATTTCACTTGAAAATATTGTCATTTGTCAACTCCGTATATAAACCTATTTTAGGCTATATTTGAACCGATTGCAAGCTGTTATACGAAATTTGTGTCATATATAATTTCTATTATTCATCATGAAAAAATACCTGCCCTTAGGCCTAATAGCCATGCCCGGACATCTGTTAGATGACTGGATGTAAGGACGTACGTCCTCATATGGCCTCGTATGGATGGATACGTGTAGATACGGTTGCAAACGGGAATAAGGAATATAGATATCAATTGTAGGTAAGATAATCATTACCGTGCCAAAAGCACTTCGCGAGGTGATTATATATGAATGACGGTTACCCGGCCTCGGCAGCCAAGTGCGCTTGGGAGCCAAGTGCACTTGAGAAGGCCAAGTGCACTTGGGAGCCAGGTGCACCTGGCACCGCCATTACATCATCCCCCTCTTTATCAGCAGACCTCCTGGGCTGCAGCATATATACATTAAGAAAGGCAAGATAAGGTGCTTACGCCTTCGTAGGTCTGCATAAGTCCCAGAACCGATTGGTGCCATCTCGGCGCCCTCAACGGCAGATCCGGTGTACGGAGAAATCCACCTCCAGTGGTAGGTGGTAAAATCCGTGTCGACGCCATTTCTACCAGGCCGAGATCCATAAGAAATGAAGAGAAGGAAAAAAGTAGAAAACAAGAAGGAAATGTCCAATTGACCCTGATTCCTCCAAGTCCACCTCCGAATCGAAGCCGCTCCATCAGCAAGTCTCCAAGTCCATTGTTTCGAATATTCAAATCGACTTCCAGTTTTCTCCGAATCCAAGCAATTGATCCCCGTAGTGCTGGCTGGGTGATGATCGAATTGGTGGTGCCTAGTCGATCGATCGTATACAATTGCTTTCGTTGAACTCGTTCGTGAACGTCATCTGAGGGTAAGGCCATCGCGGCCGGTATCGCATCACTGCAGCAGTCAACCAGCATGATCGCATGTACTTATCTTGGTCATAGCTGCTGCTTTTGATAGCCCTCAGATTCGTATGGTTTCTCCAATTCCATGTCTGTGCATTCGTATATCCAAGCACATGGCAGACCTCATCGGTGATAGTCTCCGGTCTCGGCATTGATATGCGTCTCACAGATTGGTTCCAAGCTGACTCGTATATCGGTTATCTGGATTCGACTTTCCATTGCCATTCTACTTCACATCCAGTGGTGATTGACTTGTGTCGGCCTCGCTGGGCGCTCGATTGCAGTCATCATATGTCGACATGCGTTCGTACATGCTCATTCGAGTTGCGGTAACTAACTCGTAAGTGTGCTATAAGGTCGTACTCATGAAGTAACCAAGTATGCTTCCGCTCCTGAACATCAAGGTATCAATTCTCTATGCCATCGACTTCGGAATCCAACGAAAGTAGTGAGTTTGCACACGCCATACCCTTCCGAGCCTAGCTATAGGGCGCGCACCCTGAAATCTAGCCTGATACAGTTAATCACCACTATCGGCGGCGACGTCATTCAATTATCGTCGTGGCTTCGTTCAGTTAAGGCCAATTGCAGAGCATATTCGTACGTTGATATATCTAATTCGTAAGCATCCCGTACAAGGTCATAGTTACCGTATTTCGGTGCGTTCGTGCTCTTGGCTCTGAAGCTCCAACGCGGTAGCCTTCTCATACGTCCATTGAGGATTGCAGCCGGTTCGCATTCCGCGCAGCTTGACATCTCGATTGCTGATTTGGCATCTTTGTCAACCGATCAACGATGACTAGGATCCCCGTGTATCCGGACGAGGTCGATTCTGGCAAAATCTGTGACGAAGTCCATGGTGTGACGGTGGTGGCAGTGGCATGATGACTCCATGGCGGGCATGCCGCGGGGACTTGATTTGGTTACATACTTCGCTGCCGCTGACGTACTTCCTTATGTACGCGTCCGTCCTAGGCCAATAGAAATCCTTAGAGACCAACTCAGCAGTATTAAGAGCTCCAAAGTTACCGGACTCAGGGTTGTCATGAAAGAGACTTATCACTTTACAGCGGAGAGTATCATATCCTCCCCTCGTAGGTCAGAGCTCCAGCGACGACACTCCATTGGTTCTCGTCTTCGGCTACGGCTTCGGCTTTGGCTTCAGCTTTGGCTTCGGCTTTGGCTGTGGCTGTTGCCATTGGGTTATCAACTAGCATACCCAAGACGTCGACCGCCAATGGGTCAGTAGCCTGGGCCTTCTTAATCACCGGTAGGCGTGGGGTTCAACTGTCAGGGTCGCCAAGAGCCACCCGACAGGCTTCTTGTAGCCGATCTCATAATCGGGCCGTCTCGAGGGGCCGTCGGCGGGGTTTGTTGTGCCTTCCAGGTGCTCGATAGCGAAGTCGTAGGCCGATATGATGTCAATGACTTCCAGCGCACCAGAGAGCCAAGTGCACTCACGAGGCGAGGCCAAGTGCGCCTTCGAGCCAAGTGCACTTACGAGGCCAAGTGCACTTGACAGCTGCATCATGATGGGTTATCGTTCCAGCACTTCTGGGGCGGATTTCGTCGTAGTTGCGGTTTCTCCGATTCCGGAACTGTCATTCCCCTCTTTTTGTGGTCGGTGCTCCGTCGACGACAATCATGTCATGCCGGTATCGTATCGGTTCGTACGCGTCGGCAATCTCGTCGATTCTGATACTTTTGATTGCAAGTCTTCGCAGAATCTCTTATCAAGTAAGTGTTTCTTAAAGAAAAGGAGCAGAGTCTCGAACATAACTTTGGGCATCGCCATCCATTCAAGTGGACTAATCGTCATCCAATTCGGCCACTCGTTTCCAGCCATTTGATTCGGAACGTGCAATTTGCACTCGTTCGACCCGTATTCAGTGTGTTCTCCTGAGATTCTGTAAGCTTTATCGAGTTTTCATTACTGACCTCTACAATAGTTGATCCAAGGTCAGTTCCACATGATCGTCATCCCTCATCCTGCGCCTTGCAAGCCATTCCTAAAATCGCATATCCGCGATGCGGAATGTATCTGTTACGGTGATACTTATCGATAAAGTATGGCCACCTACACCTCAGAAGTCGTATGTATCTTGAAGATAGTCTTCGGAGTCGTCATACTCGGATGTAACTTCGTAATCTGCAAGTGGCAAATTATGATATTCGGAGGTGAGTTCACAGGTGTAAAACGAATGAAAATATTCGTACTCGATATCGGACGCCTGGATAAAAATACTCGCAATACGGAAATTGTATGGAGTGACAGCTCTTTAGTAAAGGGCGTGAGTGTAAAGAACAATAGAATCGAGGTCTCGTAAATTCATAAAGTATATTGTAATAGTAAATATTCTTGAAGTAGAAAAACAACAATAATATTTTAGGGTCTTGTCCGCCGGTGTGTTCTGACAGTGGATTGCTGCTAAAGCTTGCTGTTTTACTTTGCGAGTGCAAGGGTGGTTCTTTTATAGAGCGAGTTACTCGTGTACTCTCTATGACTGCGGCGTTTGTACTAAGATAGCTATGGCCTCCGATCGTTGGGCTGGTTACTCAATCTCGGCAGGTTGCGCTTCTTTTCTGTTTGATGTTCGGCACTTTCTAAAGTGCAAGGCATCCCTATAGGTTATCCTCATGCCGCCAGGTTTTGCCACATAGCAACTAATCTCATTGGCTTTTCTTCTGGTCTGTATTCTTATGCAGAAAACAGGTTTCGGTAACGACCGCTGACGCGTTCATCGAACCATCACTTCCTCTTTGATCTCTCGACTCAATGTTAAATCGGATAGTGGGTTGCAGGTTAATATTTACCCTCATTGACTTGCCTTGGCGACCAGCCCCTGCTATGCCACGTATCGCACCTCCCTTCTGGCTGGCTTTTACTCCCATTTCAGGGCTTCGGCTTATGTCGGACCAGACCACTTGCAATCTGCCGTTACTCGGGAAGTCGACCCACACACAAGCTCTCAACAGGTAGATTCAACTACCGGGGCGCAGTTAACATATGGAGTCCCTAGACTGTATAGTTATCCCCATATTGAGGTCCCGCTTCTTGAGCCCTGACGTGTGCCTGCCGAACAGTGTAGAGGCGTACCCCGCTCTAGCCGGCTGTCCCATATTGCTGATAAGGTGAAGTAGTTCTGGTCGAAACTATCATGCACGGCTGACCCGGGGGTCCCTGCAATGGCGTGATAGTGCGTTGGCAACTCATGACGTCTCTAACTATCGGGGGCCTAGGCGTATAGTAGCATACCTCCCTAAGTATTCGAGACTGAAGCCTTCGCCAGCTAAGTGTCGTGAATGTCGCTGTTCGATCGAGCTGGTGTACTGTCCTCACACGGGTTAATCATTCCGCTCTGCCTAGACTCGGTATTGGATAGGCTCGTATGTCGCAACGGACTTGTTCGCTCAGAGGATGAGATTGCTGCGTGTGTAACATCGACCAACCATAGTGGCAGGTGGCCGAATGCAGATTACCATGGACATCCTCCGTACCTCGTGCACCTTCTAAGGGCAAGACCCCTAACAGTATCATATTGAAATGTGTAATACATTTCCATATCCAAATTAAAATCCAAGCTTCGGCCAATCAGGCCAAAGGTTTCTCCAAATCCGTTATTGATCCAGTCACCAGGGCACGAAATCACTCCACATTCACCATCGATTTGCGCCATC
>MU122476.1:23108-36749 GCA_014904905.1 Wilcoxina mikolae CBS 423.85 | reverse complement strand
ATGGGCACAGGAACTAGCTGGTTATGATTTCAAGATATTCTACCGACCAGGCAGTGCAAATGGGAAACCAGACGCATTATCTAGGCGTTCGGAGTACCGCCCTAAAAAGGGGTGAGGTAGTATCGAAGGAAACAAAAATCAACCAATACACCGCGTTTTAAGACCTGATCAGTTAGTAACATCTGAAGGGGAAACAGTACAGGTGACAGCAGCGAAGCTACAAGGCGAACAGATTATGATTTCTTCTGCTAAGTTGAGGTCAATCCCAGTAGTCAAGTTCAATTCTTGGTTAGTAGAAGCAGTGATAGGTGCTGCAAATAACGACGCTGCATGGCAGGAAGAGTATGTTAGAACAATGGAAGGAAGCCCAAGCCCTGACATCTCTTTCGAAAACGAAGTCCTTTACTATAAAGGCAGGCTGTGCATCCCAGACGATCTACAGTTACGAAAGCAAATACTCGAAGCAGAGCACGATTCGAAGGTAGCAGGACATATGGGACAGGACAAGACAATTGAGCTGGTTCGAAGGAACTTCTTTTGGCCAGAGATGGAGAAATTCATTGAAGACTACGTCCGCTCATGCCCTGAATGCCAGAAGAACAAAGCAGGTTGCTACGCTCGGTATGGACTTCTACAACCACTCGAATTAGCGTATCGTCCATGGGATTCAATCTCTATGGATTTCATCATCGATCTACCTGTATCTGATGGTTGTTCATCGGTCTGGGTTATCGTTGACAGGTTCACAAAGATGGCACACTTTATACCGCTAAAGGATGGCAAGAAGAAAGCTACAGACCTGGTCACGGTCTTCCTGAAAGAAGTATGGAGATTCCATGGTCTGCCATCGAACATTGTATCAGACAGAGATTCCAGGTTTACATCTACCTTCTGGTCTTCCTTGGTTGAAGCTCTCGATATCCAGTTGAAGATGTCTTCACCATTTCATCCACAGACTGATGGACAAACGGAAAGAGTAAACCAGACGTTAGAATGCTACCTGAGGAACTACTGCAACTACGAACAGGACAACTGGTCTGAGATGTTGCCAATGGCAGAGTATGCCTACAACAACTCACTCACCACCGTGACTGGCATGTCACCGTTCTTTGCGAATTATGGGTTCGATCCTCGAACGAATTGGCCTGTTGAACCAGAGGCAAAGAATCCGGCATCTAGGAACTATGTCCATTGGATGTCAAGTGTGCATGACCTGTGTCGAAAAGGATTAGAGAAGGCACAAGAGACAATGGGGAGGTACCATGATAGGCGTGCTAAGGAACCTCCGAAACATTCAGTTGGTGATCTAGTAATGCTAAATGGAAAGAACCTAAAGACCAGACGCCCATCTAGAAAGCTAGATGCGAAGCTACATGGTCCTTTCAAGGTGCTAAAAGTACTCTCACCCACTGCATTGAAACTTGAATTACCTAGGCGCTGGCGAATCCATAACGCCTTCCATGTCTCTCTCATTGAACCCTATCGAACAGCCACTGTTCCCATCAGACCTGCACCAGAACTCGCCACCAGCGAAGGAAACGAATTGGGCTATGATGTACAAGGCTATGAATACGAAACAGGCTATGAGGTTGAAGAGATCATGGGCAGCCAGTATAGCAAGGAACGAAAGAAGGTGCTATACCTGGTTAAATGGAAAGGATATCCAGACGAAGCAGATTGGACTGAGGAACCTTATGAGAACTTCGATAACAAGGGGTTGTTGAAGAATTATCATAAGCAGAATCTCCAGGCAGTTAAGGACAAGAGGTTGCGCTAGTACCTTTTCACCACGAAGGGTTTTTAATGGCTAGCAAGACACCTAGGAAAAGGAATTGGTTTTGGGGCACAAGGGGTCGCATTTTTACCAAGAAGGAAAGGAGGACAGAAGGAACTTTGGGTTTTGGGCACAAGAGGTCATTTTTACCAAAGGCAACGAAGAGCAGATTAGTATGGTCGTTCAGAGACGAACTCTATAAGGAGGGGGGTAGTGTTACACCTCACAAGCTGTATATCACCAAAGGCCATCGGAGCGGGGTCACCTACGATCACTCGACGATAGCCGTATCGGGATAGTACATGCGCCATCCCTGGACGTCATCGAAACTACACAGAATATTACTCGCACCCAACGAAATCAGATGAGCTGTCATGCAGTCAACCACACCACTGATAAGAAGTTAGAAGTGGTTATTGGGGCAATGCCTCGCCAGCTCATGCCATCGTTAGTACGAAGACAGCTGAGAGGCTGTAGATACGAAAGCACCTGCGTATGCAGTATAGCAAACGAAGCCTCTATGTCCCTTACGATCCAAAGGATACCATTTGACTGGAAGCAAAGAGATCGAAAGGATACAATAGGTCTGGACCACAGAGGTCCGAAGGATTGATGTTATTAGGGGTTCTATTCGTCTGAGTTAGAGATCTGAGCGGAAGGATGCGGAAGGTCCGAAAGAGTGTTGAAGGGCAAGAAGGGCATTGGAGCGAAGGGAAGGTTAGGTAGAGGAGCTCATGAGAAAAGCGTAGATAGAAGTAATTGTTAGAGCGAGGGGATAGAGGTATAAAGACCTCTAGAATCTGCGAGGGTAGAAGGACAAGCTTCTTGACGAGGAGAACAAGCCTTAACAATATACGCATTGGAAAGCCAAACATCTTTGTCTTGAATCTTATCTATTAGTGACTTTCACATCCTGAGCGAATCTTCATAACTACCATCGCAAGCAAGTCCTGAAAGCAGTAAGGATACTACTTGTACTGGTAAACCTGGAGTGCCGCTCCCGGTGTTACAGAAGTATGGTGGAAAGGGCAAACAACGTATCAACAGAAGTTTGAAACAGTTCGGAATACAGCTCTTCGATGTATACTTGGAGCTTTCCATACATCACCAACAATAGCCTTACACAACGAATCTGCTCTCTCCCCGGTAGCTGTATGACTTAATCACATGCGAAAAAAATATGCAATTCGAATACTCACATTTGCTGAAATGCACCCAATCCGACAACATTGCCCATCGACATTCCCTCCATTCTATGAATCTCCTGAGTCCAGTAATACCAGTGGACCCTGGATATCTTGGGACACCATGCAACAGAATAATCACAAATTTGAAATACGTCTCATTGAAACGTTATCTACTCTCAGTCCATAGATCTCAAACAGCTCGGATATCGAAATCTATTCTACCACAGCCTGCCCGCCATGGATAGAAAGCAGAGTCAAAACACACATTAGTTCCCTTTCAAAAGGAACGGAAGCCAAAGCCCATGAAATCCAGTAAGCAATGTTTAAAAAAGATAACTGCAATATTGTTTGTTATACGGATGGATCAATGTTGAAGGAAAACATTGGAGCAGGAACTGTTGTGGAAATGACAGGAGAAGAAGTTATGGAAGCGACCTACCCAATGGGCCATCAACAAGAAGTTTACGATGCCGAATTACTTGGAATTCTTAAGGCTGCACAAACAAGCTTTCAGATATGTCAACGTAATAACTTCACCAAAACATACATGTGGATCTTCACAGACAATCAAGCTGCCATACAACGTCTCAATACTTTCAAATCCGGTCCTGGACAGTCTACTTCCCTGGTACTCTCCAATATTTCCAACAACCTCCATGCACTGAAGACTACAATCACAGTACAATGGGTTCCTGGCCATACAGATGTACCTGGAAACGAACTTGCCGACAAGTTGGCAAAACAGGCCACTCTCGAAAAACCACCCACCTACTATCATATGTCCTTATCCTATCTTAAGTGGATAATCTGACCAGCTAAAATGCAGTAATGGGGTGAGTGGTGGATGCGACAGCCACGAAAGGGAAAGAACTACGTTGGAACTTTCCGTACCAAACCAGACCAGATCTTCACCAGTGGTAATCGCCAGTTTACCTGAACTGTCACCAGTGTTGGCCACGAAGCGGATCAGTTCCTCGTGGTTCGAACCAAGGTGGGGTTCGAGACGGATTCAATCCGAGATTTGGACGAAGTTCCGAGGTTTGTCCGAATCGGTTCATGATCTATCTTTCTTCGACGACAATAGATAAGCGAGTCCTTGTCCGATCGGCTTGATGATCAGCGCATCCTGTAGCGGGAGAGGTTAGATACAAGATTCACTAAACATCGAGCCGATCGGATAAGAACTCGTGTTCTTATTGTTGTTCGCAGTTGTAGGCCGAAATGGTGGGGTTTGGTGCGAAAGACTCGGCAGGTATCCAGTTCGCGCAGACCAAATCGGTTCGTCAATGGTACGAACTCCGGGTGGTTCGTTGCCAACACTAACTGTCACACAATTACAAGCAGGTCATCGTTACTTCCGCATTTACCTATACAAAATACCAACAAACTCAGTTGACTCCCCGCACTGTCCATATCGCTATGGAGGTCCCCAGTCATCAGAACATCTTCTTTTGAGTACCCCTTATATCAACATGAAAGACAAAGAATGCGGAAAGAAATTGGAGTAGTTTACCCTCGATATCTTTGGAAGTTTCTTCTATATACCGACAAAGCAATGAAACCTTTGAAATATTTTCTGCACGACACACATATAGCAACATGCAGGTGGTACTTGGGCAAATTCCGCGAAGATGAATACCTTGGGCAGGGTAACAATCGCATTGTGGGTCAGGGAACTGTCAACAATGATGTAGAGGAACATCAGAGCAAGAGTGGAGAGGATAATGAGGGGCAGGAGAAAGAATCGGAAGGAAAAGGTGTGGTGAGATAGATTGAGCAAAGGAGAAAGGGGAAGGGTGGAGGAGAGTAAACTCCAGGGGGAGAGCCCGCATGATATGCAGGATCAGGCCGAACGAAACTAACAAAATATTTCACTATTGTACGAAGTGTGTTACAGACCACTAGGATTGTTTTTGAATATTTCTTTATATCTAGAGCAGGGGTGACAGGAGGCTGCAGAGCGGTACTACCTAGCCAGGAGTTTTTCGTTTTTCCTTTGTTCTGTTTCATTTGTAATTCTTGTTCATGGTTATTTGTTTGTACTTCACCGGCCATAGCCTGCGGGCTGTAAGCTGTATGATAAATAAATAAATAGAAATAAATAAACTCCACTTGCTCCTCCTGCTCCTTCTCTATTCCTTCGCTTTCAGTTGAACTGGATAATCATGTGATAATCCAGGCATATTTGATCCGCCCAGTCTGTCACTCTGATCTGGTATTTATTATTGTGTGGGAAAGAAAAAATAAGGATTAGAGCATAGTAGTTAGTGTTGGAGGCTTGATTTTAGATGATTTTAGTTTAATGAGAACTCGTATACAAGTGTGCTTTGTTTTGGAAATTGCAATTGTGACCTGAACCATGTAAAACAAGCGTTAAAAGGACCCATTTCCACGTTGCTTACTGAGATTCATAAAGTATTCATGAATGATTCATGAACTAATGGCAAAGCTAGAGCTCAGTGGCCGATTATCATCAACGTCTACATTGTGTTTCGGTCTTTGTGAGTGCAGTATGTTGAATAGCCTTAATCAACAAAAATCTGTTTTTGCTGATTTTGGGGAATCCTGAAGTATCAACAGTACGTCTGGACAAATCAACAAAGATGAGGAATGATCCAAAAGTGTAGGGGTCTTGGCTTTGGATTCCAAAGACAGCAACAACGTTTTGAACAAAAAGGAACACAGTGATGATCACATAACAGGGGACCATCGAAATCCAATCCGTTCACAAACACTGAATGAAAAATATTTGCCCACTCACTAAGGGAATCAATAACAGTGAACTAGCACTAAGGAGTGCAGCAAAAGAATATTAATGCTATACATGATCTGCCAATAGAAAGGGGAACTACAACACAATGTAATATATTCGGAACATTAAATTGTTAAAAGCAACCATCGACTTTGGCCACCAGAAAGCATACCAGAAGATGAAGGTCAGGGCATATAACTAATTGGAGGATGAAGGAGATATTTATGTTGTCAGAGATGTGGAGGAAGTGGAAGAAACTTCAGATGGAGAAATACTATCTGGTTCGGAATCTGTCGACAGCGAGAATCAGGAGGATTCAGATCAGGCCAACAACTTGTGAGAGCAACAGGACAGTTTGGACTAACGGTAAGTATCAGGATGGAGTGAAGGATATGGTGATTAGGTATGAGAAAGCCTTTATTAGTGTTCAGGTCAGTACTTTGAGGATTCCAGTAGGGATGAAACCGCTGGCCAGTAGTACTGCAAAAACAAGAAAACAACAACAAATAACTCAGTACAACCAAGATACCATATGATACCAACCCTTAAGGACGGATGAATTTCTTTAATCTGCCAGGAATATCCTGCTCACTGTCTGAACCTGAACCTCTCAACATTTTTGCAAGCATCGACAAATTATTACTCGAATCTGAGGAACCTCTCGAGTCCTTTTTCTGGGATCAATCCAAAGCGATTTCACTATGAAATACATATTGTAACTAGGCAGCAGCTGACAGTGGCGGCTTGGCCATCGAAGTTCCAGTATTTGGTTCCTTCTAGATGAAATACAAGGGTATGCACATGGGGTATGACGAGCGGGACACTGGTTACTGTGAACATCATGGCAGAGAGGTACCAACAACAATTAGTTGAGCATTAGACAGGTTGCCCATGATCTACGAGGTCGAGGATCATTTTCAAGAAGATGCTTTCCAAGGTGACGAATTAGTATTATTTGAATAATTACTTAACGAAGAACCCAACTACAAGTGGTAAAACCACACCACTCTCGAGTGACAACCATATCAGCAGTTACGGGGACACTTAAGGAATGTATGGACGCCTACTCCTTAGATGTCGCACATATCTTGAAGGTAGTCTTCAGTGCTATCAGATTCGGACCAGTTCTCGTAGTCTTCAACTGATA
Source organism: Wilcoxina mikolae CBS 423.85 (assembly GCA_014904905.1). Classification (NCBI taxonomy): domain Eukaryota; kingdom Fungi; phylum Ascomycota; class Pezizomycetes; order Pezizales; family Pyronemataceae; genus Wilcoxina; species Wilcoxina mikolae. The sequence goes on along the minus strand of MU122476.1, from coordinate 29,889 downwards.
GGTTGTGATATTTGGAGGGACGTTCAGGAGTGTAGAACCAGTGAAAGTATTCGTACTCGATATCGTATGTTTGGATAAAGACACTGGCAATATGTAAGTCGTATGGAGTAATAGCTCGTTTGTAGAGGGCGTCTGCATAAAAAACAATAGAATCGAGATCTCGAAAATAACTCATAAAGCAAATTTGTAAAAATAAATATTCTTAAAGTAGAAAACAACAATAATATTTTGGTGTCTTGTCCGCTGATGTGTTCTGACTGTGGATTGCTGCTAGAGCTTGTTGTTTTACTTTGCGAGTGCAAAGGTGGTTCTTTTATAGAGCGAGTAACTCATAAATTCTCTATAACTTCAGCGTTTGTACTAATATAGCTATGGCCTCCTATCGTTAGGCTGGTTACTCGTTCTCGATAGGTTGCGCTTCTGTTCCATTTGACATTCGGCACTTTCTAATGTGTGAGGTAGCTCTGTAGATTACCCTCATGCCACCAGGTTTTGCCACGTAACACTTATATCCGTTTGCTTTTTTTCTGGCCTGTAGGCTTACGCAGAAAGCAGGTTTCGGCAATGACAGCTGATGTATTCAACGAACCATCACTTCCTCTTAGATCTCTCGACTCAATGTTAAATCGGATAGTGGGTTGCAGGTATAAGTTTATCCTCATAGACTTGCATCGGCGACCTGCCACTGCTATGCCACGTATCGCACCTCCCATCTCGACGGCTTTTACTCCAATTGCAGGGCTGCATCTTTTGTCGGACCAGACCACCTGCAATCTGCCGTTACTCGGAAAGTCGAACCACACACAAGTTCTCAACAGGTAGATTTAACTACCGGGGTGCAGTTATCATATGGAGTCCCTAGACTATATAGTTATCCCCATAGTAAAGTTCCACTTCTCGAACTCGGACGTATTCCTGCCAGAGAGTGTACAGGCATACCTCGCTCTAGCCGGCTGTCCCATATTGCTGATAATGTAAAGCAGTTCTGGACGAAATGATCATGCACGGCTAATCCGAACGTTCCCACAATAGTGTGATCGTGATTCAGCAACCCATAACGTTCGTAACTATCGGGGGCCTAGATATATAGTAGCATACTTCCCTAAGTGTTCTGAACTGATGTTTCTGTCAGCTAAGTGTCGTGACTATCGCTATTCGATCGAGCAGGTGCACTGGCCACGCGTGGGTTAATCATTTCGCATTTGCCAGGGCTCGATAACAGATAGGCTTGTATGTCACGTAGGACTTCGTTGCTCAGAGGATGAGATAACTGCGGATGTGACATCGATCAACCATACTGACAGGTAACCGAATGCAGATTACCATGGACATCCTCTTTACCTCGTGCACCTGCTAAGGAAAAATCCCTAACAGTACCTCCCTCTCTAGCTCTGGTGACCTCAACGGATTTATTTATATATGTATTTATTTATCATACAGCATGCAGTCCGTAGGTTATGGCTGGTGAAGTACAAACAAATAACCATGAACAAGCATAACAAATGAAATCGAACAAAGGAAAAACGAAAAACCCCTGGCTAGTTAGCACCGCTCCGCAGCCTCTTGTCACTCCTGCTCTAGTTACAAAGAAATATTCAAAAACAATCATAGTGGTCTGAAACACACTTAGTACAATAGTGAGAAATTTGTCAGTTTCGTTCGATCTGGTCCTGCATATCATGCAGGTTCTCCCCCTGGAGTTTACCCTCCTCCACCCTTCCCCTTACTCCTTCGTTTATACCATCCCACCACCCCTTCCACTTCGGATTCTTCCTCCTGCCCCTCATCATCTCCTCCATCCTCGCTCTGATGTTCTTCCACATCACCTTTGACAGTTCCCTGACTCACAATCCGATTGTTACCCTGCCCAAGGTATTCATCATCGTGGAATTGACCCAGGTATCACCTTCGTGTTGCTCTATGTGTGTCATTCAGAAAATGTTTCAAAGGTTTCATTGCTTTGTCAATATATAGAAGATACTTCTAGAGATATCGAGGGTGAACCACTCCAATTTCTTTCCGCATTCTTTGTCTTTCGCGTTGATACAAGGGGCATGTCAAAAGAAGATGTTCTGGTGACTGGAGACCTCCATAGCGACGCCAATGTAAAAAGACAAACCACACCAGCAAAAACGATTTTCGAAAATAAGCCAACAACCACAACAGCTATTGACAAACGGACACTGCGAATCGATTCCTTACCCCTGATTACCCCCCCTACGATAGGGCATCTCTTTCACAGGACCTCTATTGTTGTTGGGTGGAAAACTGGGCCCCTTCCCCCTCTTTTTCCCCCCCCTGCAAAAGAGCCCCCACCGATAATTCAACAACCAATTCTTTTCCAATTGACTTCATACTTTGGGAGCATCGAGTCTACATATAAACGAGGCCCACACTGCAATTTCAGACCAATAGCTCAAGACTTACAATAGTTACAAAAATTCATCGAAAAGTCGCTTTTTCACACCTCCCCCCCTTCTATCTCAACAGAATCAACTCCGATTTACAAACGGACAATGGCAATCAATTCAGCGGCCCTGAAAGCCCTTAGAACGAACCTTCCATACCTCCCTACAAGTCCCAGACTGTCTGGGCCAAAATATCTCGAAGCCAAAAACACGATTTCGAATTCCATCGTTTCTCTATGAGTTCTTATCCGTTCGGAACGCCCTTGATATCGCAGTCTCGACACACGTCCAGGTCTACCCTGCCGAAGATTCAGCTTCATCGGACAAGAATTTGGTTGGCAACACTCGATTTTCAAATTTTCGCACTTGTTACATACCCTTCTTTGGAACCTATTGGCCACCGGGGCCCAGCAGACCTACCAGGGTGTAGGCGCCAACGTCCGGCTACTTTGCTGCCATTGACCACCAGAGTCTTTGGGTGGATCCTCCAGAGTTAAGTTGCACTTCCTTTCTTGCAGTGGTTTTACAGCCCCATCACATAGCAGGCCTCTTGCAGGTTCTCTTGTCGCTACGGGTGTCTTTGTATCTGCTGTGAGGAAGCAAAGGCTCTAGTACAAGGCTCTAACACCTTGCTAGGACAAAGGCGGTGAAGCTCTAACCCCCTCTGGATACAGGTGGTACCGAGGACACATATAACAACATTCACATGCCAGATTTTACCAATTTCAAAATACTTAGAAAATTACAACAACTGTAACATATATAGAATACAGTGAGCTCTGGCAAGACAATCATGTCAGACCCTATGCCACCACCACCCCCACCTGGTGCTTGCAGTACATATGGAATGCATCTCTACCCAAATCCAAGTTCAGACCCACTTTCCGCAATGGACGCCCCAGCTGTATCAACTACAGCCCATACGGGCTACATATCTAAACGAGGACGGAAGGGCAAACATGGTAGTTCACTCGGGCTGCAGTCAACCTCACCATACCCACAGCTCAATATTTCTCGTGCACGCTCCAGCACTCGTAGGACTATCGGTTCAGCTCATAACAGAGTAACCTCTGGACCACCCCAACCATCATCCCCACCTCAACAACCAACCAACCCGGACAACTTCAATATCGGAAACTCTTGAAATGCAGATCTGAATCTTGGAGATGCCCCAGAGGATGACGAAATTGATGACCAAAGCTCTGACGATGATGATGATTCCGAAGATGAAGACTATCAAAACCCTGTTACCAACCTATTGGATCCAAGTGACGAACACGAAGACTGAATCCATAATGTATTCAAAGCTATCCTTGAACCACTCCACAAGGATATTCTTAAATTCAACAAACGCCTTACCACCCAAAACCGAAAATTGGCAACTCGCTTGGCCTCAATTGAAACCAAACATGAAATTGCCCTCAACACCATCGCCATCCTTGGACAACGAGTTGAATATCTTGTACAAATTCAAGCCTCACAGAAAGATGCACCATCAGCACCTCCAGACCTACTAACACCAGCACTTCCAGAAGGGACTTCCCCAAATCCCACATTATGGTCAGCAATTGCATCAGCATGCGCAAAGACAGACCGCCCGAAAGACAAGAATGGACGTACCCTCAACCCCCGCCCCCTCACAAAAAAACAACGCACACTGGTAATTGCCCGACACAGTGATCAACCAGTCACTGCTGACCTTACCCAACTTAAACTTGCAATCAACGCCACCCACCGCAGGTGTCAGGCTGACCCCTTGGCCAATATCGACCATGTTTCCGCAAACCACAAACACAATCTGGTTCTCCTTGCTGCTGATGCATGCCCTGTTGAATTAGTACCAGCTCACAAAGCTGCTATTGAGGAAACAGTTCGCTCAGTTGATACAAATACCCAGAGTCTCAAAAAACAAGAAATCTGGATCCGAATGATGGTTCATTCCATCGACATTAATATGTTTCCCGAGTGTGAAATGGGAATGCAATTGTTGAAAGAAGATATTGAGATGAACAACAATCATATCAAGTTCACAACCCTACCACGATCTCTGACTAAGCCAGAGACACGACCTCATAAAAGAGCAACCACAATGGATATTGCAGTCCATACTGAACACGAAGCAAAGCTTATACAAGACCACGGAGTTCAAGTAGACGGAAAAACACGCAAGGCTGAACGATATGTGGTATCCCGACCAACCGATCAATATACTAATTGTCAACAATTTGGCCATTCCTACCTTCGATGCAAACAACCTGCCATATGTAATATATGTGCCGAACCTCACACTACCACTTCCCACTAATGTGGATCATGTCTCAGCAAAGGGAAACAATGCGACCATGATATTCTCAAATGTTCCAACTGCAAGGGAAATCATCGGACTAACGATTCCAAATGCCCAACAATGACCACCCTCCGTGCCGAAGCACGTGCCAAGTTTATGAAAGACCATCCAGCCCCCACCCATGTCTAAACAACCTTCTTATTCATCAACAAAGATTCGAATTATACAACATAATTGCCACCGTTCCTCCTTAGTTATCAATACACTTCTTGACTTTGCAGTTGGAACGGCCGACCTTCTTTTACTTCAAGAACCTGGATTCAACCCAGACAACACATTCATTACAACACACCCAGGATTTGAGCTTCTGATACCACCTAAAAATTTAAGAAAACACAATAGGACAATTGCCTATGTGGCGAAAAACAACCCCTATATCAAATGCTCCCCACGAACCGACATCAGCCAGGATCCAGATATTCAAGTACTTGAATAATCAACTCCCTCAATTTCACCGATCACAGTCTTCAATATTTATAATGAACATGAAGGATCCTCCAACCTCTACACCATCCCAAGATGCGTCACCAATATCCCATTACCTGAACGATGTATTATTGCTGGTGATATGAATGCCCATCATTCCTGGTGGAATTAACAAATCAAAACACCCAAACGCGCAGACGAAATTGTTCAGATCATGGGAACGAACAACTTTTCCCTCCTCAATGAACCGGACATCCCAACATACTATTACCAAACTGGTAAGCGAACCTCTGGTAACGACCTTGCCTTTACATCACAGGCTATCCATGACTCAGTTATAAACTGGGCAGTGGATGACAATACTTCAACTGGTTCAGACCATGCAACAATTCGATTCGATATTGTGGCAGAATCTGAACTAGTTACCACCGACTCCAACACGATACGATACAACTGGAACAAAACAGATTGGGATATATTTTCCAAAACTCTCAATACACTTTCTCAAGCCTCACGAGTGGTCTGGCAATACCTACACGAACAGCCGACCGAATCAAACCTTGATAAATCTGCTGAACTACTACGAGACATGATTCTCGATGCAATAAAGGCATCTACCCCTGTCCTCCAACCTACAACGCATTCAAAACGCTGGTGGACACCCCAACTCAGAATCTCCCGAACAAATATAAGCCGAGTCCAGAAGCAGTGGAAGAAAACTCGCCTCGATAGTGATCATGTCAAGTTTAAAGCTGTTCGCAACCAATACTTCCGAGATATTCGCCCCTCCAAAACATCAATGTGGATTGAATTTTTAGCAAATGCACAAGGCACCGAAATATTCACTGCCCTCCGTTATACCAAACCAAGGAAAACCCAGAGAACACCACCCCTGTCGTTCTCCAACACAACAGCTGTTACTTTTGAAGAAAAGGCTACCCTTTTCTGATCTACAATGTTCCCTCCCCCACCAGTAGCACCTCCCCCGACTAATGTCACCAATCGACAAACTCGGCCATGGGTTACATTTACTCCCACCGAAATCAAAGAAGCAATTTTTACCTCTGCACCACGCAAAGCCCCCGGACCTGATGGACTTCCCTTTCACTGTCTCCGAAATGCCTACTTAGCAGCCACCGAACAATTCAACACTCTGTTTGCATTACTGAGAACGACAGGATACCATCCCACCTGCTGGCGACAAGCAACAACTGTAATTATTCCCAAACCAGGAAAACCTGATTATTCAATCCCTAAGGCCTACCAACCTGTTGCTCTTCTCAATTGCCTTGGGAAGATCCTTGAAATGTTGATGGCAAACCGACTTGCATATATGGCTGAAAAATACAACCTACTACACAAAGATTAAATAGGAGTACGAAGACAACGTTCTGCTATTGATGCCGCCATGGCACTTACACATGAAATTGAACAAGTAAAGCATGCAAAAGAAATAACCACTGCCCTCTTTATAGATGTAAGCGGCGCATTTGACAATGTATCCAAAGACCACCTCCTCCAAACTCTACGACAACTGGGCTACCCAATACCAATTCTATTGTAGGTAGAACACTTCTTATCCAACCGCACAACAGCACTG
>MU122475.1:0-38030 GCA_014904905.1 Wilcoxina mikolae CBS 423.85 | reverse complement strand
ACCTACATTACCTTTGGAGGACGGTAGTTATCGTCGAAAACCCCTTTTTGGCGTTGGATCGACGTATGTCATCCCTTTACACATGATTCAGTGTGTAACCCATATGCTTCCATATTCTTCTGATCCAGATAATAGTCGATGGTCTTTAAATACTACTATTGACTTAGATGCGTTCAATTTATTGTATGAGTAGATAGGACACTTGAAATCGTCGTTGCGCAGATTGTATAAGTCGATCACTGTCATACGTGGAAGAAATTTGTATATTAGTAAATATTAAACATAGCAGTGCTAAATGTGCTGCTCGGACGACGAAATATGGCATCGCGTACAATAATATGTCATATTGTCATGAGATCAGGACAAGTGGAAACTAAATCTTAAGTGAGAACCTCAAAAATTGACAATCAGTGTTGTTACGTGAGTTGGCAACTTGGTGACGACTATTTGAAATGCTTGGAGTACGAATTTTGTATGGTGAGGGTGGCAGCACGGGGTCAAGTTTCAGTAACGCTTAGAATGATCAGAACGGTATCGACCGTACCGTACTGTCTCGGTAAGCAAATTAGTTTTTCCTGATGTGTGAAATGAGAATGTGAAACGACTCAGAAGTGAGACTCTGCAGGCATTCAACATTGGGAAACTGATGAAACCGGATGCAGAGAACGATGAGGCATCAGTCATGTGAAGTAGCACAGCTGCACCAGACCATCGAGAACTTGGCAAAATCACTGTGTGCAGCGGCAGCACGTGAGCAGGTGCAATGGATCGGCATGAGATCATGGTTAGAAGAGGGAGAGGGCAAGTGTGATGCCCGTCATGAGGACGAGGTACTGTGGGGGATGGGTAACACAAACTGGGTCAAGTAGGATCTCGTGTAAACACCACCATGCCAGAATCAACCAGAGCCCGACTACAGACAGGAGGTCACAAAACATTCAGGTACACAAATGATAGCGCCACAAGAGTCAGAGACGTAGAGGCCACAAGCCGAACTGCATCCGAAACGGAAGCAGCAGCTGGCGAAGGCGACTCCAATCTCGGCCTCGACCCTAACTCCGAACCCAACCCCAGCACCAGAACTAACTGCGATGCCATTAGTGATAAGACGGTGGGAGACAGTCCCACCGCACAACCAGCATAATGCTGAGATGGCCAAGGCCATCATGTCTGTGGTAGCGACCACACACAGGCCAGACCCAGCCAGAGCCCCGATAAATGGTTCGAGTATTGCAGACAGGCGACTGTCGCTAAGAAGAGACGAGAGCGTTCCCCTGCCCAACAAGATGGATATAGAAGTGGCATCCACAATGAACAGGGCGCTGTTCCAGCAGCAAGCTCCGGCGGACATCCGACTCATGAACTCACATAGAAATGGCAAGTGTTTCATAACTGCAATTACGAACAGGATTGCCGCAGCGGAAATAGGGGCCCTGTACCGAGATGTCATCAATGCAGCAAGATCAGTCGACAAAGGAATCATTCATGTGGAGGGTAATCAATCGTGGGAGAGACTGAAGATGCACGCTGTTCCACTGGTATGATACATGGACAGAGGCACAAAAGGCGTAACAAAAGATGAGAGAAGAAATCCAGGTAGATAACGAACGAATCATGGTACCTGCACAAGATAGATAGCTATCTAACCCTCGCTCGATCAGGGCGAGACAGCAAAATGGAGACATAAAGGCATTGTCGGTGGTCTATATTGTGAATGGAACAAAAGTAGCCAAGAGACTAGGTGGGAAAGGGGTCATCGCTGAAGGGGTAAGGCACAATGTCGAACTGTACACGATCATGGTTCCGGACAGCATGTGCGAGTTTTTCTGCATGTGAGGCCATATCCAGAGCACATATGGCGGAAGTCAGCATAGGTGTGGCAACTGCTCAGTGCTGCAACAGACTCGTGAACATCAGTTCAACGTTGTTGGATGCAGGTGTCAGAAAGGTGAACTAAGCTGTCACACGGAAGAGGCATATACGAGCTTCAAAGTGACCCATATCGCATTCAGTGGAAGGTGTGGAAAGAAGACCGCAGCTATCAAAGTGGCCCAAAACAGTGGAAGAGGGAGTAAGGGATGTGACCATGGCCGACACTGCAGTAGAGGTCGAAATGGGATCCTCTGCATGTAATTATTTGAGCAGTTCAGCTCAACTGTGTAAGGTGATATGTGTGGACCATGGCTGTGCTAGAGAGGAAGTTAAATGGAAAGTAGATGTGATATGTTTGCAAGCACTGCCAGACGAAAGAGGAATCAGAATCAGAATCAATCACCCGGCGTACGTAATTAGAACAGGAAAGAGAATCTCGACGGTGATGCCCAAGCAGAACGGCCTTGCAACTGAAGCACAGTCAGACGAATGTTTACAAACAAAAAGACGTTCTGACAGGAGAAACACCAGCGAGATAGTTAAACTGGCAGAGTATTATCTGCCTGGGGGGCAGCATGGTGCTTGGCTGCTACTTTAACGCCCACAGTCAGAGCCGGGACACAAGATGAATGGAAGGGAGGAAATCCATGTACTTGGAGGAGATCATAGACCCACATGAGATGGAGATCGGGAATGATTGACAGTCTACTCACTTCAGGGTAAGGAACGGCAGTAAAGGCGGATCTATCACAAACTCAACCATAGCCAATCAACCGATTGCGAAATGGTCAATATCGGAGGAGGGGAACCATGGTACAGGTTCCGACCATGAGGTGATACAATTGTAGGTGGTTGTGGCCAAGCAGGAAGAAGCGGCTGCAATACAAGTCATGGGGGGAATCACGCTGCTATGTAGGAGGTGGATGAGAAGGCGGCTGAGGAAGTTTGCATGGTACTTGGGAAGGAGAGAGCCCATCTAGACAACAAGGGTTGCACTGGGGACGAGGCCGATCGGGAGGCGGAATGGTGCCAGGAGGTACTGAACAAACTGCTGCATACGATAGTGAAGAAAATAAGTATTTGCGATCTATCTAAGACATGGAGGAACGCTGACTTTCGGGAGAACAAAAGCGCACTCCATAGATAAAAGAGAATGGGGCCAACATCAGAGGCGGCAGCACGTGCGAAAGGAAACCTGCCAAAGTCGATTCGGCTGTCTAAGAGCCGGATATAGAGTAACTCCTTTCAGAACCAGAGGGGTAGTGAGCTCAAGAGGGCTGCAAAGGTTGTCAATCCTCGAGTGGGGGTGACTGTGGAGGCCCCGACTAATAGGGAAGGGAAACAAGGAAGCTCTATCACTGAAAAGGAGGAGATACTCAGAATGGAGTCCTTTCCCCCAAACGATGACGATCAGCAGTACGAACTACCCCCTGCATTATGACAACATGAACAGGCTACAGTGCAAGTAGACCAACGAGCCATCTTCTCTAAGTCGAGCCAGAAGGCCAAAAGGCCCAAGTAAGATGTTATTCGGGGCAATCCGCCTTCTCAGTAGGTGCAACAGAGCTAGAATTGATGGATTAAACAGGGTTGCCATCCGGTCTAGTCTGCATCCAACTGCATGCTAGACTGCGAGCAGGGTTGTTATTCAAAAGGCTGGATAGGATGACTACACCAAGATCAAGAAGTACTGTACAATCTCCCTGATCAGCTGAATGGGCAATGTGGTCGAAAATGTAGTTGCCGAGCCAACGTTAAACGAAGCGAAAAGAACCGATCTACAAAGCGAGGGCCAGTTCGGTAGTCGGAAGATGCTGTCAGCCATCGACACTGCAGTCAACATGGTTCACAGGGCACACACAGCATAGAAGGAAGGAAACATCGGGGGCATCCTCCTAATGGTTATTAAAGCAGCATTGCAAGCGTAGGCAATGGGTGGCTTATTCAGGCAATGAAGGCTAGGTGGATGGATGGAGACCTCATACGATGGACTGAAAGATTGCTCTCTGAAAGCACGTTGCAGATGTTGATCAATTTGAATGTCATGCAGGACCATCCAGTAGAAACAGGGGTCCCACAAGAATGTCCTGTGTCGCCAATCTCTTTGCAATTTAGACCGTGGGGCTGATAGAATTGGTGAAAGAGAGAGTCTAAGGAGCAGAATGCCTCTCTTTCGTAGCTGACCTTGAATGCGTGGCAACCGGGAAGGACATTTACCAGGTTGTTAGGAAACTCGAAGCCTGCATGGCGGAAGCATCGAATGGGCTAGGAGACGGGATCAGCTGTTCGACACAGCTAAAACGGAAGCACCACTCGTTGCCCGCAGGTAGATACATAAGAGGCACCATGGGTGTAAACTTACAGCTAGAATCAATGTAGGAAACGATGTCATTTGGTTTAACAAAGAAGTGATATTGCGGCTTGGAGTCTGGATGGATGCCCTCCTATCATTCAGGTAGCACCACAACAGATGGCTAAAGAAGGACATGGTAACAGAAGTGATACTCCACTCACCCACAACAGTACACTGCATCGTCTCAGTTCGGGTTGGTGCAATCTACACAGCATGCATCCAAGCTGTTTCACTATTACACCTGACAAGCGGTACACCATCAAAGGCAATCTGAGCGGGGTCACCTACGATCACTCAATGATAGCCGCATCGGGATGGTACAAGCGCCATCCCTAGACGTCATCTAAACTACACAGAATATCACTCACACCCAACCAAATCAGATGAGCTGTCATGCAGTCAACCACACCACTCATAAGAAGTTAGAAGGGATTATTGGGACGATGCTTTACCAGCTCAAGCCGTCGATAGTGCGAAGACAGCTGAGAGGCTGTAGATACGAAAGCACCTGCGTTTGAAGGGTAGCAAAAGAAGCCCCTATGTCCCTCACGATTAAAAGGATACCATTCGACTGGAAGCGAAGAGATCGAAAGGATACAATAGATCCGGACCACAGAAGTCCGAAGGACTGATGTCAGTAGGGGTTCCATTCGTCTGAGTTAGAGATCTGAGAGGAATAATGCGGAAGGTCCGAAATAGCGCTGAAGGTCAGGAAGGGCATTGGAGTGAACCGAAGGTTAGGTGGAGGAGCTCATGAGAAAAGCATAGATAGAAGTAATAATTAGAGCGAGATGATAGAGGTATAAAGACCTCTAGAATCTTCGAGGGTAGAAGGGCAAGCTTTTTGACAAGGAGAACAAGCCTTAACAATATGCACATTGGAAAGGAAAACATCTTTGTTTCAAATCTTATCTATTAGTGACTTTCACATTCTGAGCGAATCTGCATAACTTCCATCGCAAGCAAGACCTGAAAGCAGTCAAAATACTACTTGTACTGGTAAACCTGAAGTGATGCTCCTGGTGTTACATACACTGTATGGAAGCAAACTCTGGTGGGACTCAAAAGATGTAGGCAAACGTGACGACCACTAGCTGCTCCTAAATAGGGAAGCCATGTCCACTCTGGAAGCGGTCCCATTGACACCAAGAGGCGCACTGATGAGGGACTCGGGGCCTACGCCTGCAGCAGTAGCCCACTACGCTAAACAACAACAATTGGAATCAAGGCTAGCAAACACACGCTGTTGCTCTAAATCGAAGGAACTCAACAACTACCCCACATCTGGGGCACCAATTTGGAGGGTGTCTGAGGGAGAGCACAACCATGGAAGGAGATCAGAGATGATCTGCAGGCTGGACAGTGGGTAAGGGCCAGCGGTTAATACTATCATACTGAGCGACGACATTGTGGCCAAGAGAGAGGTGACGCTCAGGGCAAGAGAAAAGGAAGCAAATGATGTGCCTGGGGTCTGGATGTGGTGGACCGACAGATTGCAAACAGATGATGGGAGTATGGGTTCAGCAGCGGTATGCAAACACGCAGATGGCTGGAATTCCTGTTGAAGCCACGTAGGCCCCAGACAAGTGGAGTTCTACAGGGGGGAACTCTGGCCAGTCGGAACTGCATGAGATGAATAGGATAAAACACAAGATAGGCTGCTGGAACACAGAGTGAAGAAGGTAGCGGTTGTCTACAACTCACAGGTAGCCATATGGTGGGCAGAGCATATAGAGCTCGGACCAGGACAGCCACTAGCCAGAGGGATTGACTGCACAACAAGGATGCTCCGTGATCAGCATATCGAAACGGAGATACACTTGGTCTTGTGAGTCAGAGGCATCCCTGGGAACAAGGAAGCAGATCGCCAAGCCAACCTAGTGCAGGAAGGCTGCACAGCAGCCACAGAACAGGAACAAGTATACACCTTAGCTACAAATAGAACCAGACCATTGACCGAGGCAAGATCGGCCACAAAAACACAGTTTATGGCTGACAAGTGAAGCCAGCACTTCGGCAATAGACTCAAGGGCAAGGCGGGGTGTAAGAGACCAATCGCGATGATAAGTGTCAAGTCATTAGCCATAAGGTACTATTGCTCGAAGTTCGGACATGCTACAGTTGGCACGTACTTAAAACGGTTTGGGCACCCTGACGACGACACATGCTGGTAGCACAGAGGCTGTGCAGTGGAGACACGAGAGCATCAATTCTGCCACTGCTGCGGGTGGAAGGCCCTGCAGAAAGTGCTCTGGAAAGCGGTCGGAAAGACGACAGGCTTGAAAGTGGGCAGATGCTGACAAGTTCAGGGCTCTGAGCTGTTTTCCATGGAGAAGTACAACCAAGGGGTGATGACCATCCTGGCAGCTACTGATGTCGGAAAGTTCCCACCAAAGTGAGTGGCAGAACAATAAACAGGCACTTTGCTTGCGCCATGTCTTGGCGGATTGGCTGGACTCAAGCAACTTGATTGGTTGGAGAGATAGTGTAATAGCGGTGCCAGGTGCACTTGGCTGCTGAGGGCTGGTAAGCGCCCTTCATATATAATCAGCTCGCAAAGTGCTTTTGGCACGCTAGCGATTATCTTACTCACCTACAATTGATATCTATATTACTTATTCCTGATTGCAACCGTATCTACACGTTTCCACTCATATCAGGACACACGTCCTTACAGATAGCCGGATAACGAGCATGCAAAGGTTAGAGATGGGTGAGACTAGGTTCGAGGGTCTTTCTTTTCAGTTCCTATCTTTTGTCCTTACGCATCTTTTCACTTTCTTTTATCAGAAGAGGACGATGGGCAGCAGAAGCGGAGCATCACTATCTAACTGGCTTGTCTGTTGGTGGCGAAAATGTGGGGTCTGTCCTACTCTAAAAAGAGTGAATACAGTATGATTAAAAAAAACATAAACATCTCGCTCCCGACCAGCTTCTCGGTCCCTTGTTAGTTCTCTTTCTAGTTACCATGCAGATCTTTGTTTGCAGGCATTTCTTGCTCACTCCACAGTTCAGTCAACATCCGTACATACTTGATCAGGTTGGTGAAACAGCAGTTTCTGCAGCAATCAATTGCCGGTAGCTATGTTGCACTGATGATTGGTGGGATCATTGATGGAAAGATATTACAATGGTAATGATTGTCTCTCCCCATGGTATCTCCCCTGGCAGAATTGACATCACCATCTTTGGTATTCAGTGTATCATCGTCAGAATGGTAATTATACTTGATTGTTGAATTATTTCGAATTTTGTTCTGAGAGCCATCCTATAATCTCTGAACTGGAAACTATTAGCTGCTTTCCGACCACGCTTAAACAGTGTTCTCACTTTCTCAGTTGTTAGTCATATGTAATTGAGTGTCAAGTGATTTGTAAATAGGCATTGGCATAGTATAAGTGCTTTGGATGAGCAATGTGTTTTCTATGTAGGTCGCCATATGATTGAAACTGGTGATTATCACGAAATCTGATTCACAATGTATCTTGAGTCTGACATGCAATTATAATATTACCCTGTACATACTCATATTATAACAAATACACATTGTTGTCTGCTTGATGCATTATCATTGGTTCACAAGCAGTACATACTTATAAGAAGGCTTATTATTGGTTGACAACCTACAGCTTGGTGGCATGGCACACCCCATTTAATAATCTCAAATATCCAATCACAATTAAGTTTTTGGGTTTAACTCTGATCAGAATGAATTGTTTACATAAAATGTTCAGAAATTGTTGCTGTTTCACCTCCCAGACGCCAATTTACTATATTTTCAAAATTGATAGAGCAGATATGGAAATAAATCGATTTTTGACATTATTTGGTTATTTGTGAGTTATTTTCTAATGCCTTTCTAACAATTTTGAAGAAATGGTAAATCAGGGATAAGGAGGTGAAAAAGCATCCAGTTATGCACAATTCATGTATACATTACATTATGCTCAGAGCTAAACTAAAATATTGTACGAATTGTGGACTCAGTTTGCATGTCTTGCCTTAAATGCCTAAATGGAGAGGAGCAGCTCAAGATGTTGCAGGGGTCAGGAAGCAGCATGTACAGACCCGCTGAATTAGTGGGTGCACTATGCTTGAAAGAGTTAGGATGTTTGTCTCTCTTTCAACTCAACTCGAAAAACAAAGCTGAAACAGTAACAGATACAAAGTAGTGGATACAGTGGAAGATACAGTGCAATAAATCCACAGTGGTGGATACACAGTCACTAATAGAATAGTTGATTTCTATATTATGATACACATGCACAGTGTCTCAACACCAGTAATAAATACTCAGTGGCAGATTTACAGTTGTGGAAAACCCAACAGTGGATATATAGTGGCAAATAATATAGTATATATACAATACAGCAGACACAGTGGCAGATAGTATACACTGGTAAATACTGTGGTGGATATTTAACACAGTAGGGGTAACCATATGATACCCTACAGTGGATACACAGTGGAGGATATACTGTAGCAGATACGTGGCGGCAGATACACTGCAGATGATATAATGTGACAGGTATACTGCAGCAGATACAGTACTGGATTGACAAATCTAGGCGAATACTGTATCATATATACAATACAGCAGACACAGTGGCAGACATACAGTGGTCGATATTGTGGTAGAAATATAACACAGTACGGGTACCCAGAGAATATATTGCAATAGATATACAGTAGTAGATATACTACAGCGGATACAGTAGTAGAGTTACAGCTCAGGATACACATGAACAGCAGCACAACCCTACTGGTGGATATATAGCAGCAGATATACTGCAGGAAATATACAGCAGGAAATATACTACAGTGGTGAATATAGTAGCCAATATACAACATAGTTACACAATAGCAGATACACAGTGGTGGATACAGCAGTGGATGTACAGATGCAGATCTAGATATATATATACCGCGGGATAATGCCAGAGGCATATACATAGTGACAGATAATCAATGAAAACCTACAATATCATCGGGATAAAATCCAAGTCGCGCCTCGAACGCCGGAACACCTAGTGCGCATCGGAAGTTTCAGATGAAACGTCTTGAGCCTCATTGTAGCATGGTACCACCCAGGCACTACAGATGCAGCAGTTACGTCCGGACGAACTTACAGACACAGCATCTGCATCCATACCCACTTACAAGCGCAGCATTAATTTCCATACACAACACACTGTACGGTCGCAGCCTTGATTCCCGTTCGCAACCTTAATTCACGCTCACCGACTTGATTTACCAGGGCAGAAAATTGATTACTTGATTCACAAATGTATTGCTAACTATATACAACAAATCATGATATATCTTGGATGCACATGGGGCAGCACTTGGAGCTAGTACATGGACAGAGAAGATCGATACAGGCTAGGTGCAAATGGTTGAGCTCGCCTGGCTCAGCTGGCGGGAGATGATTGAGATTGCCTGCCTCACCGCTGGCTGGATGCAATCGAGCCGTGCTGGCTCTGGGCTGGATGGACGTGATTGAGCCGGGCTGACTCTCGGCTGGCTGTATGCGACGAGCAGATCTGGATGGAAACATTAGCATTTCAATCAGGTGCTATTGGAGGTCGAGCTGTCCTGGCTATCGACTGGTTGGACGTGATCGAATCGTGCTGGCTCTGGGCTCGATGGATGTGATCGAGCCGTGCTAGCTCTGCGCTGGCTGGACGCGATCGAGCCCTGCTGGCTCTGCGCTGGCGGGAGATGATCGAGCAGGACTGGCTCTCCGCTGGCGGGAGATGATCGAGCAGGTCTGGCTCCCGGCTGGCTGGACGTGTTTGAACAGGGCTGGCTGACAGCTCCCTGGTCACCATGCAATTGGAACAGCCAGAGGAAGAACACAGTATATTAAGCATCCCAAGGCGATGTGCACAGTGATATGCGACTGGTTAAAATCCAAGCCCCTAGAGATGTTTTTACACTGCCTCACATCCCATTGTTGCGGACTTACATTATACCCAGCCTACCGACGTTCCAGGTGCTTCAGACGCACAACCCTCATCAGGGTGTGACAAATGCGTCTGGGTGCAAGGATTGTTTCCTGATGATCTGATTGATATTCATCAGTCCTAATAGTGGTGACTGAAGGCATCAATTTTGGAGGCAGCTAAGATTGTATTCACTCTATCCAGAGTATATTAGACTCCAATTTACTTTTACTAACTATCCTATTTCACCTTCTACAGACAAATACAAATAACCACATGAGATACAGACCTACAGTTGCACCACCATTCATCATGTACAGTATGAAATGTGGATCAATGGAATCATATGTGGTTCAAGATGGAACATTGCTAGAGAGTAGTCCATGTGCACCCATGACAGTAGTAGATCTAAAATTTCCAAATTACCTACAAATATGGCTCCATGTATTAGTTATTGAATCAAATCCCCGGGATGGCAAACATTCCACCAGTGCTAATGTGAATTATACAGTTCATCTCAACATACTCACCTCATCGTATCCAGCCAGCTCATCCAGACCGTCTTCAGGCAGCCAAGAGCTAACGCATTGAAATTGTATTCAGGCAGCCAAGCACATCCTTTCAGATTATTTTCAGCCATCCCATTCAGATCATCTCCAGCCAGCCAAGAGCTAGTCTAGACAGCCTATTTAAATACCAGAGCTGGACCACAGATTTCTATAGGTCAGGTAACCATCCAAATCCCGCTGCAAGTCAGGTTTGGTTCAAACTCTGGAGGCGGCAAAGCCGCCACCAAGGTTTGTAGATGTATATATACATACAGTTTCAAATACAAATATGACATAAAGAAGATGTGATTTGAGTTCTACAATAATTACTACCGTAAAAAGCACATTAGCAGGTGGCTATATATGGTGGGCGCTTGTATGTCAAAGCCTGCTAAGTGCACTTGTGTGTCTAACGCATATGCAATGCAAGTCCACTCAGAAGCCCAAGTGAGCCGGTGAGCCAAGTGAAATTACAATACCAAGTGCAGTACCTACATAAGATTATTTACCAGGATGTGTGGACCTTGGGGCCAGGTGCATTTACCTGTTATGGCAGTACCAGGTGCAATTAACTTAGTGAGTATACTTGGCCCTGTAAGTGTACTTGGCTCGCACATTGCAAGTGCGGTTGACAGGCAAAACTGAGTAAGGGCCATTCATATATAGACACTTCAGGAAGTGCTTTTGGCATACTAGCGATTATGTTTCTTACTCTCTTAACTTACAATTGATATCTTTATCACTTCCTCCTGTTTCCAAAGCCCCTCCAACCCATTGCGTAACAGTTCCACCGAAGAACCAGATACCAATTATAAAGTACTTGTGAGTCAACAAGCTTGGGTCACCAAGGCCAAGAAGGTTCGAGGCCTTCCAGGGTGTATAATGGATGCCAACAACCGCAGAATGTATGTCAATGATAGGAACCCAGCCACCGTTTGGGAAATGTTCAAAGAGCGCTACCAGGGAAAAAACAAGCAGAGGAGTTGGCATCTGTGCAGTGAGCAGTCGAAGGTTCATTAACAAGGAGAAGAAATGTCTGAATTTATCTCCAAGCTGCACAAGCTTTTGAACCATCTCGTCAGTGCTGGTTGCACAGCATATGAAGATGAGTGCAAGGTGTTCCTCCTTTTGAACAGTTTGGCACTCGAATATCACATCTTCGAAATAACCTTTACTAATACGGATTCTCTCACCTTCGATGAGGTATGCTCTAGATTGATTCTGGAGAATGCGAAGTTTGTGGGAGACAGGTTATCCTCCTGCTCCAAGAATGGAGGAATGGCCTTTTACGCTGAGCCGGGACGATTCCAGTGTTTGCACAGCTCTCAACGTAAGGCAGTTAGGAACAGCTCCAAGGACAGCTGCAGATATTGCCAATGCAAGGGACATTGGGCACAGGTCTGCAGCAAGATAATGGCCAAGGAGGAAAGAGATAGAAGAAAAGGTGGCTCAGGATCTGCAAATATGAGGTGGGCCATTGCCTGGATGGCCCAAGTTGATTCACACTATTCTCCTCCAGCTCTGGACCGCTGGATCATTGACAGTAAAGCTTCACACTACATGACTGCCCTTCGTGGATACTTCAGTAATTACCAAGAGGATTCGACTACAGTCACCCTGGCAAACAATAGTATTGTCAAGCGGTAGGTGTTGGTGATGTTATAGTCACCCTCCCTTCAGCAGACATCAAGCTCCATGATGTGCTCTATATCCCATCATTAGGATTCATATGTCTCCTCTCTATTCGCCTGGTGCATCAGTGAGGATATACAAGGGGTCAAGATTTAGGCCTTTTGTTCTGATAATGGTGGAGAATAACCTTCCAAGAATTGGGAAGATTCCTTGATTCCTGTGGTTATGATCATGAGCATTCTGCAGCCTATTCACAGGAGCACAATGGAGTGGCGGAGAGAGTTAATAGAACTGTTGTGGGGCGTGCAAAGGCGATGATATATGGGGCCTAATTTCCCCTCTGTTTGTGGGCTGAGGCAGTGAAGACTGCAGTCTATCTTATGAATAGGTCTCCCACCAGGTCTCAATCGAAGATACCCTACAAGCTGTGGACAGGAAAGTCAGCCAAACCGCTGGTCCAAATACAGCCTTTTGGATGAGAAGTCTGGCATCAGATTCCAAAGAACCTTTGTTACAAGTGGGAGTCCAACACCATCAAGGGTTTCCTAGTTGGTAATGAAGGCAGAAACCAGTATAGGGTCTACTACAACCATGCTGTACATGTCACAAGGGATATTGACTTTGTACCTGCTCACCCTCCGAAGATGCCAAGTCCACCTGATCATCTGCATGATATCCTGAAATTTCAGCAAGCGGAAAATGATACAATCGATGCAGAATCAGCAGAGCCTTCGAAGGCAAGTGTTTTGATACCTATGCATTCAGATATGCACACTATGGATACTCCTATTGATGAGTTATTCAAGTCTGTTACTCTCTGAGCTCCAGCAGTACATTCTGCCCCCATCGAGCATTAGGCTGTAATGCCAGAATCAGAGTCATCAGAATACTCACCATTTCGTTCACCAACTCCAATAAAGGAAGAACAATCCAGGTGACACAGTTCCTGAATAATGCAGGAACTTAAGCATTCCTCTATTACATCAATATCAACAGCTGCTTCGTTCAAGTAGGCACCAGAAACCTACTGGTAGACTATCTGTACATTCAGCACACACTGCTGTAGCTCAGACAATTGTCATCGATGAGCCCCATACTTGGGAAGACGCCTTGGATTCGCCTCAATCAAGTGAGTTGGAGCAGGCTTGCAAGAAGAATTAGCATCAATTGAAAAAAAAAAAGGTCTGGACTCGATTGCCTCGAAACCAAAAATTCCATCAAAATGTCATTGGGTGCAGGTGGGTGTTCAAGGTGAAATATCGACCCAAGGAAGAAGTCTTGCGGTACCAGGCACATCAGGTTGCCAAAAGATGTACCCAGACATATGGCATCGATTATCTGGGAACCTTCTCTCCAGCAGTAAAGTTTCAGACCCTCCGACTCCTCCTGGTGTTTGCAGTTTCGAAGAACTTTGAAATTGACCAGATGGACATCAACACAGCATTTCTTGGACAGTTTCTGGGCGAGGACGAGGGGCCCATATACATGGAGGTTCCTCAAGGTGTTTTGAGTGTATCTAAAGAGGAGATTCTCCAATTACACAAAACATTGTACTGCCTCAAGCAATCCTCTCAAATCCTCAACAAGGCTCTCCATAAATTCCTTTGCAAGAAGCTTGGCCTACAGTGAGCAGATTCTGACCAATCTGTCTACTTCAATCCCTCCCGCTCTCTCTTTATCATGGTCTTAATGGATGACCTGCTTGTTCAGGGTGAACCAGAAGCAGTTGCTGCAAGCAAGAAGCAGCTCCAGACAAAATTCGAAATGTCTGACCTTGACCCTCTCTCAAACTGTTTGGGAATTGCACTCATCCGTGATGACAATGGCCAACACCTCTCACAGGAGCAGTATGCTGAGGAGATTTGTCGACACTTTCAGTTCTCCTCCTGCAATCTAGGAAGTACTCCACTCAGTACAGGTACAAAGCTCCGAAAAGTCTCTGTGTATGGTCGTACGTCCTCGTACGGATGGATATGAGTAGATACGGTTGCAAACGAGGATAAGTGATAAAGATATCAATTGTAGAGTATGTAAGTAAGATAATCGCTAGCGTGCCAAAAGCACTTCGCGAGGTGATTATATATGAAGGGCGCTTACCCGCTTATTTTGTACTTGGTATTTGTTTTGTCATTCTCCTACCTTGCTCTCTTTATCTTTGACCTTTATATGGGCGGGGTTTTCACGGAGTGGGAGAGTTTGAAATCCGCTCAACCCCGTGCCCGAGTCTGCCCGATGGTAGAACGGCCAATATGGTCTTGTGATTCTGTATATAGAGAGACCTCTAGAGTAGACAGAATGGTATCGCTTTTAGACCTGCTCACAGCGCCCGCTCCCATTTCCAATTACACCTTTCGACGAGTCAGACCTACACCGAGAACTCTCATTAGATTGTCGACACAAGATAAGTAATCATCCAATTGAGTTGATTGACGGTAGTAGGGACGATTCCGAGATGATTTAGATGCCAATCAGTCCCGTGAAAATCGTCACCTGCCCTGCTAGGCACTCCTGAGAACTTGAAAACTCTCTTCTCGACCTACAAGCATCGGAACTTCATAAGTATTCCCAAATCGAGTCTATTGACTACTATAGAGATCATTCCGAGGCGATTCGGAGATTGATCGATCCAACAAGTCACTTCAACGACTGCCATCGGTATACGTTCTGTAATGGCGGTGCCAGGTGCACTTGGCTGCCGAGGCCGGGTAAGCGCCCTTCATATATAATCACCTCGCGAAGTACTTTTGACACGCTAGCGATGATCTTACTACCTTACTGTACAATTGATCTATATTGCTTATTCCCGTTTGCAACCGTATCTACACGTATCCACCCATACGAGGACGTACGTCCTTACACGTTCACACACATACTCTGACGACCTATAAGTGTCGAAGCTTGATAAGTACATCTAAATTAAGTTTACTGAAGACAGCAGGGAAGATTCAGAGGTCAATCGATTCCGAGAAACGCGTCACCAGCTCTTATGTCAACTGCTGAGAAGATCTTGAAAACAGGTTTAACGAGATCCATCGCATACGAACGGATGATCGAGTCAAATCGAACCTGCATCCACGCCAGTCTCACATAATGATTGATTGGTTCTTCGATACCTCATTCCCAACGAGTCACTAATTGGAACCCATAGTGATTATCATCGCTTGGCACCAATTCCGAGACGATTCGGAGGTCAATCGACCCTGATACACTCGTGACCGGCCTGATGGCCACACCACTGAGCAGTCCTTGAAATAAGTTCAACGAAAGCATTCATTCAACGACGATAAACGCATTTGATCAAGCGCACTTGACTATTACCTTCCTACGATCTGAGTGAAAGCTCTGAAGCGCAGTTGACGATTACTTTCTAACGTTCTAAAGCGCACTGGACGATTGCCTTCCCACGATCTGAGCGGAAGCTCCGATGCACATCTACGACGCGTTAACATCCACAAACGAAGCAGCAAGCTCACTTACGGAGCGTCAGCATTTCACGGAAGTGCACCTCTATGCACAACGATTATACAAGGACGGAAGTGTACTTACGGAAACAGATTACCGATGGCTCTGAGTGGGATGTTTAAGTACTGAATGTTCTAAAGTGGCAAGCAGATCAATATTGACACTCCATTGTGCGATTTTATAAGACGGATAAGCAAGTACGAAAAGCGAACATAATGACACCTCAAGTCATCGTATCCCCAAGTGGGAATGGATGCACATCAAGTCGTCGTATCCCCTAGCGTGAATGGACGCATCCTCTCCTGTATATCCCTGATCAGGATTGTGCAAATGGTTATCCTTTGGTATATAGGAGAATAAATGTCATTTGAGTTGTCTACAATCCCAATCGGGAGAGACACGCACGCGATTCGGGGAATGTGCCCCTCCGGCATGCAGTGACATGATAGCATTCGGTTGACGAACCAGAGGTGCTGGTCGTGCCTCAGGCATCTGAGGAGAGCGGAGAAATAATTAACTCTCCTGACATCGGCTCGCAGCCACCGCATTCGAGAGTCTCTTAGCTAGCGAAGAGATTCTCGCGGCCGCACACCTTCGCGATTGCACAGGGTTGCTGTGTGCTTCCATGGAAAGCATCACCAATGGTGAGAGGAGCGCCTGGAACTGTACGAGCGAGCAGGAGCAGCGGCGGTAGTTGCGGCAAACGATCTACTTTGACGGTGCTTGAATGACTGCTACCGCCTCGCCGAGCCACGAAGGGAGGAGGCGCGCCACAGTCATGTGTTCCATTATGTCTGGGCCGGCTGGTACCGCTACTCCTGGGAATTCCTACCCTCAATCAGGCGATTGAATACATACCGCTAACGAGTATAGATGGTGTTTCGGCGCCTGAAATGGTGGCTACAGACGACGGGGGCCATACGATATCTCTGACAAGTATCAGGGATTTGTGAAGGTTTTTGTCAAGGCAGAGACGCTGCCACCGCACCGGTCAATTGACCATGCGATTGACCCCGGGCACAAGGTGCTATATGGGCGTACATATTACCTGTCGGATGTTGAGTCAAGAACTCTAAAGGCCTACATCAACATCAGCAAAAATACGTTTTCCGTTTTGAGGTTTCCAAGGTTTCCGCCAGGTTTCCGAGGTTTCTGAAATTGGCTGGTACTGTATTTACTCAAATTACTTTGTTGGACGATTTTTAACATTGTTGAGATGATTGATTGCCTCTCTTACTTTGTGATGTTTCCATACCAGCAAGTGTACAATTTGTCCCTGCCGATTCTGGACTTAGACAAATTTCTCACTAACTATGAATGCCTTTATTTGCACTGTCGTCACCATCACTATCACCATCACCATCACTATCGCCATCGTCCTGACAACCATTTACACCCCAGAAGTCTTATTTCACTCGCTCCACCCTTTATTTGCACTATCATCACCATCACCATCACCATCACCATTACCATCACCATCACAATCGCCATCGCCCTGACAACCATTTACACCCGAGCCCCTGAAGCCTTATTTCACTTACTTCACCAGTTATTTGCACCATCATCACCATCACCATCACCATCACCGCGCTCCACCCTTTATTTGTACTATCATCACTGTCACTATCACCATCACCATTACCATCACCATCACCATCATTATCATCCTCATTTCTGAACCCCATTGTATATGCTACACCAAAGTAATTCACTCGCTGCACCAAGCCTTATCTCTCTCCTCCTGTACTGCTGACCACTTCGAACTTTTGGCTCTCGACCGGCTGCTCTACTGCTGCTGCTGCTCCTTCTCCTGCAGTGCTAACCCCCTTCGAACTTTTGCAGATCAACTCCTATTGACTCGTGGGTATGCTCGATCGATTTGTCTCGCCGAGTACATTAAGATGGTGCAATCACGCTGGGGTACGTCCATTATTGGCTCTCGACTGGCTGCTCTACTCCTCCTCCTCCTCCTGCTCCTTCTGCTGCAGTGCTGACCCCCATCGAACTTTTGCAGATCAATTCGGATTGACTCGGCGGTATGCTCAATCGATTCACCTCGTGGAGTACATCATGACAGCAAAAGCACACTTGGGTACATCTATTATTGGCTCTCGACCGGCTGCTCTCCTCCACCACTATCACCACCTCCTCCTCCTGCAGAGCTGACCCCCTTCGAACTTTTGGAGATCAACTCCGATTGACCTGTGGATATGCTCAATCGATTAGTCTCGCCGAGTACATCAAGATGGTACAAGCACGCTGGGGTACGTCTATTATTGGCTCTCGACCGGCTGAACTACTTGATTTCCTCCTCCTCCTCCTCCTCCTCCTCCTCCTGCAGCGCTGATCCCATTTGAACTTTTGTACATCAACTCAGATCGAATTGTGGGTACGCTCAATCGATTCATGTCTGCAGTACATCATGACGATACAAGAACGCATGGGTACGTCCAGTTTTAGCTCTCAACCAGCTGCTCTACTCCTCCTCCTCCTCCTCCTCCTCCCACTTCTCCAGAGCTGAATTCATATAACTTTTGCAGTTCAACTCTGATTGACCAGTGGGTAGGGTCATTCGATTCGTCTCGCGGAGTACACTAAGAAGGTGCAATAATGCTGTGGTATGTCTCTTATTCGCTCTCAACTGGCTCTCGACCAGCTGCTCCGCTCCCCGTTTCTACCTCACATACTTTCAGAGCTGCATCGATCTAACTTTTCCAGTTTAACTGCGATTGACATGTTGAGTAAATTATAGCATTTAGTTTAGTCGGATGGTGGGGGAGAGAGAGAAAATAAGATTGTAAAGCTAGTCATTAGTGTCAGAGGCTAGATCATAGTTTAATGAGAACTCGTATACAAGTGTGCTTTTCAAAAATTGCAATTGTGACCTCAATCAAATGGAACAAGGGGTAAAATGAGTAATTTCCACTTTGTTTAGTGAGGTTTACAAAGCATTCATGAATGCTTCATGAACATCACATCACATCTTTGTGATGATGAAACTCGAATGCCAATCCTCACCAATGTTTACATTGTGATTCGGCCGTTATGGGCGCAGAATGTTGAATAGCCTTAATCAACAAAAATCTGTTTTTGCTGATGAACACAAACATAGCCTATGGTGTTATCCAGCGGTCATCATCAACGTTGCTGGCGCCAATATTAGTGCAAAGAAGGGTAGGGGCTTGAAACTCAACATTTGACTACGAGGCTCTCAACACGACCACGATCAAGAATCCATTCCCACTTCCATTGATCTCGGAGATGCTTGACTGACATGGCAGCGCCAGAATCGTTACGAAACGCGAACTTTGCAGAGACTATTGCCTCATTCATATTAAGGTATGCAAGGAGTACAAGACAGCTTTCATTATTTGACACAGTCAGTTCGGATACAACATCATGCATTTTGTTTGGAAAAACACACCTGCTACTTTTCAGTCTTACATTGATGATAGCCTGTGGTATTACTGTTACACCTCACAAGTTGTACATAACCAAATCCCATCAGATCGGGGTTACCAATAACAATTCGACGATCGCTGTATCGGGATGGTGCAAGCACCATCTCTGGACATTATCGAAACTACACAGAATATCACTTGCATCCAACCAAATCATATGAGCTGTCATGCAGTCAACCACACCACTGATAAGGAGATAAAGGTGGTCATTGGGTCAATGCCCTGCCAGCTCACGCCATCGATAATGCGAAGAAAACTAAGAGGCTGTAGATACGACAGCACCAGAGTTGATAGCGTAGCTGACAAAGCCTCACATGTCCCTCACGATTGGAAGGATACCATTTGCCTTGAAGGATAGAGATCAAAAAGATAAAATAGATATGTGCCACAGAAGTGTGAAGAACTGATGCTAGTAGGGGTTGTATTTGTCTGTGTTAGAGATGCAAGTGGAAAGATGTGGAAGGACCGGAAGAGTACTGAAGGGCAGGAAGGGCATTGGAGCGAATGGAAGGTTAGGCAAAGGAGCATATGAGATAGCATGGTTAGAAGTAATTTGTTAGTGTGAGAGAACAGAGGTATAATGACCTCTAGAATCTCTGAGGGTAGATGGGCAAGCTTCTTGACAAGGAGATCAAGCCTTAACAATATACACATTGATAAGCCTAACATCTTTGTCTTGAATCTGATCTTTTAGTGTCTTTCACATCCTGAGCGAAACTTCATAACTTCTATCGCAAGCAAGCCCTGAATGCTGTAGCATCTCTGCTTGAACTGGTAAACCTCAGGTGACGCTCCCGGTATTACACTTACATCAACAACTTTGCCATGTGTTACCTCGATGACATCCTGATATACCTCACCTATGAGAAGGAGCACGATGAGAAAATGCGGGAGGTAATACAGTGACTGCAAGAGTTAGGCCTCGTTTGCCAGGCAGAGAAATACGAATTTGTGGTCTCGGAGGTCGGCTTCCCAGGCATCGTCATCTCAGCCGATGGTGTCAGCATGGAAACGGGTTACATTGTAACGATTGAGGATTGGGCAACTCCCAGTCGGTACGGGTTGTCCAAGTCCTTCACGGATTTAAAAACCTCTACCGGAGGTTCATCAGAAAATATGTCAAGGTGACCTACACACTCACGGGATTACTAATATACAGTGGGCAGAGCAGTAAGCCGAGATAACAATCAATTTGAGCCCAGCAGATCAAATCGAAATGGGAATGGACTCGGGAAGTGTTGACTAGGGATTTGGCCAGGTGGCTCTTTTAGTCTTCGATGCTAGCGGACCCGGCCATGAGGTTAGTGGCTTGCTGCCCCCATGGTCTCGCCTGCTCAAACCCACCTTGCCTGGCCCCATTGACCTTGCCTGCCCTTATCAACATCGCGTACGTCCACAGTGAGGAGGAGGGCTCGGCACAGATAATCGGCTCCGGCTTTGACAGTCGGCATGGAGATTGTTTCTCTTTCTTTCATATATAAGTCTACTGATTCTTCTTCTCTTGTATTGGTAGACAATGCATTCTTTTGCTCTCAACAGGTTATGAGCCCGGCGCTGTGAGTTGCAATCGACACCTACCATTAGTATTGGTTTAAAGCTTCTGCACTGTCTTGTGTACCAGTAGGATTGAACTGATGTCTATTAGTATAGTAGTGCTTTTCATCGTTTCTCAACCTGCGCCACACTATTATTTCTTTTCCTTTGCCCTCTTTATTGCCTCGCCCTTTATTTTAACCTCTGCCTTTGTTTCCCTTCCTCTACTTACACAATTTCGACCACCACTACAAAACTCAATGAATAAACTATCGGGAATTTACTATAGAAGCAAAAGCTGTTCTATGAGTGCAGGGTCTCTGGAAATACGTATGAGGTGAAATTCCTGTTCCCAGGCCCCTGATCGTAGCATCAACCAGCGACTCATCATCGACTACTCCCGCAGCTCCTTGTGACCCCCGAGATCCCGATCAAGACTTCCTCACTGAATCAACTGACTGATCCTGCCTCAATCAATCCTACTACCTCCTGGGCGACTGGGCACGATGGCAAATGAACAATGATAAGGAATGAGGACAGCTCACCTCTCTCATGCAGCCAATGATCTAAATGCAATAACATGAAATTGCTGACCCGAAACAACTTTGGAACACAATCACAGCCGACTTCAAGAAGGTTATCAAGCTCGATGGCCATTACGAAATGGTGAAGCTCACATCATGCCACCTCGAGTCATACCCCTCAGTCATCAAATGGACCTCAGCCCAGGACAAGATAATCAATGACCTTGCCATAAGCAACATCACAATCGAAGACGCTCGGTGGAAATTCTACATTATGTCCAACCTCCCGAATTCCAAAGTATGGCAGACATTAGGAGCAACACTCGAGTCCACTGATAAGGCTGAAACGGTGGCGAGAATTGACACCCACCTTCTGTCATTCGAAGCGATCCCCTGCAGAACCCGAGGGCTTTCCCTTGAATCCGCATATTCGCAATAAAGAAAGTCTGAGGACGACATTCGACGAGTGATCAGAGTGGGAACAGCCAGATCATGTGCCTTGGATGATGAGAAACGGACCATATCAAGCCCAAATGCAGAAGTCAGGATAAGTGGGCCTCGTATACAGAGAAATCCAAATGCAATGCTCAACTCCTGGTAACAATGTCGGGTGCATCAATATTGGCTGCTAACTTACAGTCGGTCCTCCTTTGGATGATTCATTCGTACTCTGTGATCATGGTCAATGTGGCCGGTGCCAATCGATCTGCCCACTATTGGATTCATATCACTGGTGAGACGAATTATGTTACCGGCACTCGTCACCTCTTCGTATTCTTTCACCCCATGGAAAAGGCGGACATCACCTCAAGACTTGAAACAACAATTTGGTCGATGCCGAAGGCTCTGGATCCATCTCTGTTTTCGTCGACATGTCTAATGTAATGCTCGCGAAGATAGTGCTGCAGCATGTCATTTATGTTACAGCCTGTAGTACAAATAACCTGCTCAGCATTATCCAGTTACTGCGGAAGTGAGTTAACTTCGACTTCAAACTCGATGCAGCAACGGCAATCCTTGGATCAGCCCTCATCCATGAAGCGCCACTGATCAACAGTCTGTATGTGCTCAAAGCATCTACGACCTAGGCATCAATCTCGACAACCTCTATAGCAATTAATAACTCTCCTAGCTCTGTTTCTGAGATCTCGGAGACCTTTAAAAACATTCAACATGCAATTGATGTGAACGATACCCTTGTATGGCATACTCGCATTGGCTGTCTCTCTTTAACAGTGATCCAATGGCTACCAAATACCGTCAAAGTTATCTAATTGCATGGTAGGAGCCCATCGATATGCACATGTTAGGCTTGTATCATGGGAAAGATATTCCGGAAGTGTTTTTAGTCCATGAGGGATGAGGATGAGGCTAAGATTCAACCTCTTGAGTTGATTCACTGCGATATGGTCGGACCGATCCAGACCCTGATGATGCTGATGGCCGTTTAAGTGTTAGAAGGCTTGGCGAAAAGCAGTAACAACTAATAAGTGAACAAACACGACAGTAATTGACAAGCAGACACCGGCAATCGACTCTTAGCATCGAATCGACCCCAGATCGGCACTCCCAGAACTTTTGGACTGCCAGAGGAGGTTGGACACTCGCAGCAGCAGAGCACGCACTCGACAGATGCTAAGCGACGACCGAAGACCCAGCGACTGAAAACTCAACAACGATGGGGACCCCGAGGGGAGAGAACGCTGCTGAGGGTACAATCGAGCAGGTAGACACTGAGGACTATAGGGATATGAAGATGGGAGAAGTAGGACAGACAAAGGGTATGGCAGTGATGTGTCGGAAGAATCATGTGTCATCATGGAAGTAATGACCCCAAGCGAGCCTCTGATGAGAAACGAGAACAGGAAATGACTGAGAAATGAGACTGCCAAGGCATGCAGTGTGCCGGTGGACTGGGGAAGCCGAATGGAAAGAAGGATGAAGTAACAGGCACGTGTGGTGGAACATCTGCACCGAACTGTAGAGAACTTGATATGAGCAATAGGTACATATACAGCGCGCAAGGAAGTGCAATGGATACGCATGAGAGCATGGTTGGAATAACAGAGAGCAAGTGGGATGCCCGCCATGAAGGCGACGTACTGTGGAAGACATGCATCACAAACATTGTCACAAAGGTTCTGGCCGAGACAGCACCCGGCCAGAGGAAATACGACGCCGACAACAGACTTGAGGCCTAGAAACACGCAGACGTAGACTCGATAGGGCACCAAGTGCGACAATCAAAGCAGTCGCAAGCTGAACAGAAACCGCAGCAGCAGCCGATGAAGCTAATAACTCTGACCCTAACCTCGGCCTCACCCCCGACTCCGACAACAACCCCAACCCCCGCATTGGCCTAGACAACAAAGGCAACACCGACTAGACGGTTAGAGACAGTCCCAACTAGTAACCCGCCAAAATCGGCGAATGCAAAAACCGGAGCAGCTGACGCAGCTATGCGATGCAGGCTATGCCCAGCCACGGCCCCAACCAACGGGTCGAGCATAGATAACAGGCATCTGACCCTAAGAATAGACCAGAGCGTCCTCCTGCCAAACATAATGTAAGAGGAAGTTGCTTCTGGAATCAAGAGAGCACTGTTTCAGCTGCGTGCTCCGCCCCACATCTGAATCCTGAATGGACGGAGTAATGCCAAGGGTGCAATAACCTCAATCACCCTGTCGAATGCTACAGCAGAGATGGCGGTCCTGTACAGTGATGTCATCATTAACGCAGCATGATTGGTCATCAGAGGAATGATTGATGTGGAGGGTAATGAATAGTGGGAGAGACTGAAGATCCATGCAGTTCCACTGATGAGATACCTGGGCACAGGCACCAAATGCCTACAAAGATGAGAGAATATATCAAGGTGGAGAATGAAGGAGTCATAGTCCATGCCCATGTAAGATGGCCATTTAACCCTCGTTCAATCAGGAAGTGACAGCCAAATGGAGAGGTAATGGCATCATCAGTGGCCCTTATTGTGACGGGGACAAAAGTAGACAAGAGACCAGTTGAGAAAGGGGTTATCGCTGAAGGGGTAAGGAACAAGGTCGAACCGAACATGATCGCGGGCCTGGAAGAAATGTGCCAGCTCTGCTGCGGCATAGGGCTATATCGAGAGCAAGTGCTGCAGTAGTCAGCCTAGGTGTTGCTACTGCTCAGGGACGCACCGAACATGTCCGCATCGGTGCAATGATGTTGGATGCATGCCGCAGAATGTTGCACTCTGCAGTCACACTCAAGAGAAACGTACAAACTACAAAGGGACCCTTATTGCATTCAGTGAAAGGTGTGCAAAGAAGACCGAAGCTATCAAAGCAGCCTGAAACAGTGAAAGACAACCGGCCAAGTAGCGAATGGGGGGAGCCCCAGGGGTAAACAAAGTCGCACTGAGCACTAGGCTGATGACGGTTATCGGAGGCCATGAAGGGGACCCCCTGGCCGATATGGTGGAAAGTCCGGGGGAGAAGGATATTGGGGAGGAAGAGAGGGATGTGCCCATGGCCGAGACCGCAGTTGAGGTCGAAATGGGAGCTGCCGCTTACAATTATTAGAGCAATTCAGCACAACTGCCCATGGTCATATACATGGACCATGGATCTGGTACTGAGCGCAGTCAAACAGAAAGTAGATGTGAGATGTTTGCAAGAGCCACCGGACAAAAGAGGAGAAATTAGAATAAACCACCTGGGGTACGAAATTAGAAATAGAAAGGGAATCTGGACGGCAGTGTGAAGGGGTGCGGCCTGGCAACAGAGGAACGGAAAAACCTGAGCGGTGGTGCGAACGACAATGTGATTGTGATTGACTTCAACCGCAGAGGGGAGAAGATGACGAGAATCATGAATGTTTACAACCAAAAAGACGTGCAGTTGGAGACAGACCAGGAAGAAAGTTAAACTGGCAGGGTATTATGAGACTGGGGGGCAGCACGGTGTTCGCAAGGGACTTAAACGCCCACTGTCAGTACTGGGACCCGAGATGCCCAGCACGGAGGAACACCACGTACTGGGAGAAGATCATAGCCCTGCATGCATCGGGAAAAAAAGAATGTTGTGCCCAGGCCAAACGAGGGCCTAGGGCACATTGAACACTTCATTCGAAAACTCTTAAGCCTTGTAGGAGACTGACACTGCAAGTGCGTACATGCAGCCCCTGGCATTGCGTTCGATTCTCCTTTTGCTGCATTTGTTACTGTTGCAGCTATACAGTGTACATAGTTCGTACTGCCGCAGCCCTGCACTGTACTCAACTTGTGAGCCACAACACTACTCATGTAACGCATGAGTGCAATCTAAACCGTAACATAATGCAATGTTCACAGCATATGACGTTTATACAATGCCCTGAGGTGCATTCACATCTCGGGCGATAAATACAGTGCAGTGACATTACTGTAGAGAATGTTTGGTGTTAAGCTCTAATATATACACTTTCCTGTTCTAAACATCATGGTAGACATAGTTGTCAGACTGAAGCACATCCTCTCTCCTCGTGCCAAACTGCATCCTACACATCACAGCCAGCTTGAAGCATATCATCTAAACTACTCTCTCCTTCACAGTCATCCACCGTCAGCAACTCTACCTCCTCAAGCTCATCCTCGTTCTCATTATCCTAATACGCGACCTTATTATCATCCAGTTGAAGAGCACGATGTTGCTGAGTACAACTCCTTACATTGTTAGTGTCATCATCATTGTTGTCGCTATTGTTGTCGCTATTGTCAACCGCATTCTCAGCATTGAAAGGCAAATCTTTCCAATGGTGATGCCAATCGTAGCAATGATCGGAGTCACAATGTTTGGCTCCATCATCCGGGATTCCATCGCAGTCTTCTTTAATACCACTCGACATGGTTTGGCCAGAGGTGGCATGTTTTGGCTCGTTTATCATGTAGAATGAGAATGTTGATAGCCTTCTTAGTGGACGTGATTACCTTTTGTCTCAATGGAGATGGGAGTTCGTTCAAAATATTGATCAGCTCAGTGTAAGTCTCTGCAAAATGATAGAGTGATTGCATGCATTGTGAAGGACATACTAACCTTTTAAAACAAAAAAAAAAAAAAAAAACAGGCCATACTTACCTCTGCCATTATATCGATTGAAGAAGTAGTCCCACTCGGCCCTATTTCGCCATATTTCAAGGTCATCGCTTTGAACCGTTGTTGAATCTAAACCTCCATTTCTTTGCCACCCTGTCAGTGGGTGATGCAATGCCGTTCATGTTAATACAATCAGTTCTAGTGGTGTCTGTTCCCAAAGCCAGTTATGGCAGCCCTCTGAAAGTATGTCGCATTTGTGAATTCGGTTGAAGAAATCCATATATTGAAATGGTGGAATCTCCTTAGCAAGAAATCACTAGCCCGTTCAGGGTGGTGTTAGCAACGCTACAGGTTCCAGACAGAACTCACATTAGGTTGAACAAACATCAGGTTCGTTCGTGCGATTGCATTAGCGCACAGCAAATAAAAATTCTGAAAGAATTCGGTTAATGTGTATTTGGCGCTCATCATCATCGAAATGGTACAAGTTGTATAGTCTCCCTATACACTCACGGGTCTTCTTGTTCATGTGCAATCTGACTGCATTGCAACTGTTTTTCATTTGACAAATGGCTGGTTAGTCAGTGCGAAATCAATTCTGGGAGATATTTAACTCTCTTGAGACACTCCTTCTGACGTTTCTGGAATCTAATATTGACTATTTCCTGCCTGCATGCCTTTGGCCAGGAATCCTCTACTGACTTTGTGTTGGATATGTTAGTCTGTATGTAACACTCTCGGAATCGTATATGCCGCCAGTACAAACTAAGCTTCAGTTGGAAATGGGGTCTCACTCAGCAGTTGCTTCTCTATCTTGGAACCCATTGTTTGCAGTCCAGCAGTAACTTGAAGGTCACTTTATGCAAGGACATTTCAACCGCCATTTTGTTGTTCAGGGCTGACCAACAGACTCAACGGTACCCTCGGCCGAGACGATGGGATGAGTTGTGAATTCGGCCCTGATCCGTGTGGACTCCGGAGGTGACTAATATTTGTCGCTGAACGAATACCGATATTAAAAATTACACTAGCTGCTGCTGACATGGATACTTGATTCGGCTGGTGGAGTGATGGTTTCAGGGCTGGATTTGGCGCGAATCCAATGGCTGTAGATGCTGAGGGGACTTGAGTAATCAAACCTTTGATATGTGATACTATAGCCTTCGTCTGCTTTGTCTTCTGCTTGTCAGCCTGCAATGTCAGTTTCCTCTTTTGACCACTTGCTGTACATGGGGTTGGGGTGCCAGGAGTGGCCGGTGCTGCTTTTGGATTTGAGGATGCAGCATTGTGCAGTGGCTTTGTTGTTTAGTTTATTTCCAGAAGGCAGGAAGGGCAGAAAGGCAGGAATGTCAGAAAGGCAGGAATGTAGGGATGGCAGAAAACGAGTGCAGTTATGATGTAAACGAAGGGTAATACAGTGTGGAAAAGGACTGACACATTGCACAGCATTGCACCTGAAAGGTGTTCTCATATAGGTGCCGATTCACACAATTTCGTATTAGCTTGTCATGAAAGTGTCGCATATGATCAGACAATCAAATACCACTAATCCCAAGAAAACCAATATGAGACTAAAAACAACTCTGTGAAATGCAAAATCAACACCACCTGACCCAAAGAGGAAATGTAGAAATCCAAACAAGCCCAACCCCCAAATGTCAACCTAACATATATATCAGTTTGCTCGTCATTGGCCGTACTGTTGTACGTTGCGAAAACCATCACTAAAATTGCTGACCCATCTATGTTGGAATCAATATCAGCAAAAAGAGAAAAAGGCATTCTGAGCATTCTGAGCATTTTGAAGGTTTATGAACATTCAGTTCTCGTTTGGTCGATTTTGTCATGTCCAGTAATGGGAATGATGCTAAGTAATATTGCATCCAAAATGTGATGGAATTTCCAAACTTGGTATAGTGTCCCAAAATAGGTATAGCCTAGTTGGATACATTTCTTAATTGCTTAAAGTCAGCTACTTTTATTTTTGAAAAATATAATGCACATAGAATACTTTGCTGAGTCATAACATGAAACTTGACATCAGTATTTATAAATAAAAAACAAAATACACACTAACCATAATAGGAAATATTATTAAATATATACAGTTATTTGTTAATTATAGCTGGAGGTATTCCAAATATGGTTAGTTTCATTGTGATTTGTCATGAAGATATATAAACCAAAAGTTTCATAATATTACTAAGCAAGCAATAGTATGTCAATTACATAATTCATTTTTAAAAGTAAACTGACTTTCGACTATAAAACAAGGTACCAGACTAAGCTATACGCTTTTGGTAATCCTATACCAAGTTTGGAAATACCACAAAGATATGAAAACAATATTACAGAGTATAATTCTGGTCAAAGTAGACTTCATAATCGAGAAAATGAGAACTTAAATTTCAAAATGCTCAGAATACTTCGAATGCGTTTTCATTTTATGCTGATGAAATGTGACACCTCAAGCTGTGTGAATATCATGCCGGCATAAACATCATGGTTCGTGTCAATTACTACCGACTCCGACAACTCGTCACAGATTGGCTCTTCCTCCACCAAACCCTCTGCCATATGCGACCTTGCCTCCTGCTGTTGCTGTAACTTCAATACCACTCGCCATGTCGCCTCAACAATTTGTGCTGTCTCTTCCATTTGTGCAACTCTGGCACTCATTGACTTCTCCAGCACAGACAATGACAAATCTTGGATAGAGGCACACCGGACAAGGTCAGTAGCAGTCACCTCCAGTTGTGTCATTGGCAAGTGGTTAATTTCAACGAATCTGGGAGCAGGGGTCGGGCTCTCTGCCAGTCCGGATGTACCAGGTGTTCCCAGAGGAGAGGATTGTTGTTGTGGTGGTGGTGGTGGTGGTTGTGGTGGTGGTGGTGGTTGAGTAGCTCTTGCAATCCTTGGAGGCGCAACTGCAATTGCCTTCAGAACAGCCACAACGATAAGAGGGGTTTTATGCTGTAACAGAAATGAAGGTTGCCACAGAGTTGTTGCCATTGAGTCCAGTCACATTCAATGGCTGCAGAGAGGTTTCGCCAGGCATGACTAGACACCTGAGAATAGAACTGACAATGCTGGCAAAACATAGGTGAGTCACCATATGGTGTACGGCCTTTGCGGTGAGCTTCTCAAATTGTGAGAGAAACTATCTGCTACAGCTGTGGTGAACGAAGATGTTGTTCCAATGGTTGTAGCTTTCTGGATGGTAGGTTTCGGGGTTGACAATGCAAACCCCAAAGGGGTAAATAAGTGCTGTGCCGGTAGGGACGGTATTGGTGGAAATATCATTGTGTTGCCACTTATTTGCAGGGCAGAAGCAATCATTGTCAGTGGCGTTACAGGTTTCTTGGAGGGTAGAGGCATGTTCGGTATCACAGGATACCAGGTGTCATTCATGAAATCACCATTGCGACGTTCAGAGTGGCCACAATCCTCATAGTCATTGGATTTGGCATCAGTAGGTAAAGGTGGGTTTTCATTGTGATATTGGTTCATCTGCATCCGAGGGTTGTCGAAACATTCTCGGAGAAACATCCGGAAGCGTCATCAGTATTATATGTATCGTGGTTTAGTCGATACCAGATGCTTCCAAATTCCCAGAAACTGTGCAAAGTGCCTTTTAGTGGCTGGGTACAAAACAAGATATCATACATCAAGTCAATTGTGCCATCATTATTGACACCGTGAATGGCATACATCCGAATAATAAGGCACCGAATGTACTTGGCCATGAACTGCTTTGCGAAACAATTGAGGTAGACAGTGTCCTTAATTGCATCAGGTTTGGAGGAGGTAGATGGAATTTTATAGGGTGGCATTGCAATGTTCAGAACTTTGGATAAGGTATAGAAGGTGTCGGTGAGGGTTTGGATTAATATGTCTAAAAATGACGATGACAGTAGTAAATTGGTAAAGATAGAGTAGATAGGGAAATGGAGAAGAATTGAAATCAAGGCAGTGCAGTCAGTATCTTTACAGTGCAGAATGGGCCATCAATACGCTGGAATTGTGTGGATGGGCTCGCAGAAGAGTTGAAATCATTGGTGATATCAAAAACCGTTGGTGACATCATACATGATACTTAAAAAAGAATTTTTCTGATTGTATGCTGCCATCGGCACTTCTCTTGAGGCCTGAAAGATGCACTGCATATTTTATACAAGTCTGAGACTTGTTTGAATCACTTCTTGAGCGTGAGACACACTTGTTATGTTCATGTTGTGTCAGAGCTACGAGATCTGTCTCTTTGGGTTAGTATTATATTGCAGTGACATCAAGTTGTAATATAATGATGCATTATGTTGTCACAAAAAGTTGGAACCTGCCATATAACGTTCAAGAAGTATCACTGGCATCCATGGGAGTGTATAGGCCTCTCCAGTCACCACAAATTGAATCTGTGCAGTGGTGTCATGAACTCAGAACCTGTGTCTTGTCGCACAATGTAAGGATGTACGTCCTCGTATGGGTCAATACGTGTAGATACGGTTGCAAACGGGAATAGGTAATATAGATATCAATTGTAGGTAAGATAATCGCTCTCGTGCCAAAAGCACTTCGCGAGGTGATTATATATGAAGGGCCGTTACCCGTCCCCAGCGGCTAAGTGCACATGAGAAGGCAAAGTGCGCTTGGGAGCCAAATGCGCTTGAGAGCCAAGTGCACCTGGCACCGCCATTACACACAGAATGAGTGATATCACATGTTTTCATCTGTGTTTCGTATCATCCACCTGGTCACATATCACACGAGCTAGCACAACAGCAAGTTCATCGATTCTTTCTTATATTCATCTGTCAATTAGGGCCAAATAGACTCTGGGCGTGGCTACATTGTCACAAACTCTGTTTGAAAGATATTCAAGGGGCTTGGCATTATATATACGGCTTGGTGAAATTTGTATGCCGTGCGGCTCAATGACATTACTCCTGTTTGGTAACACTCAAAACATTCTGCCAACTGTTGATATAGCTCTTAGCATTGTTGACACAATGAGTACCGTGCCCCCCATACGAACTCCGAATAGTTTCTTCACTGTTTTATTGAAACCTTACAAGTGTGACCTATTGTTATACAACCATATCGACAGTGACCGTCCTGGATATCGCATCCAACACCTTGAGGCAAAGGCAGTCTCCCCTGAGCCCACTGAACGCGTTCGAAAGAACTCTGAGCATTGTGTGGACCATTTGCACAGTGGTTTTCAGGCCATGCATGGCAAAGTTGACCATCCTGACGTATTTCTTCGGTCACACTTGTCACCTTCTCCAGAACCATCTGAGTCAGGATTTGGCTCAAATAGAAAAGGCTTCTCATATCCTGATGCTGGAGCCCCTGTCGCATACATTCCGACCAATAACGACCAAATATTGAGCAATTCTTGGACAACCCCTTCCGTCTGTTCGACGGTGAGGAGGTGTACAATCTTGCAGAGATGGTCACAATGAAAGGTCTTCCTGCAAACGTCATTGGATTCTTCCTGAAGAACAACTGCGGCCTTAAAGAGTGTGTGAGTGGTTCTCTGAAATTCAATTACAACCTCCGCCAGAAACTCGACGCTATGGTGGAAGTAACTGGCCATGACTCATGGAAGAAAGCAACGTTGCAGAGGGCATGGAATGCGCAGCATCCGGATGCAATTGAGGTTTGGCACCGTAACCTTATAGATTGTGCATAATGGCTACTCCGGCAGCCAGTATCAGAGAAACATCTCACATACACACCCGTACATTTCTTCAATAATGCCAGGCACTATTTTTACAACACGATGCATACTGGATTCTGGTGGTCGGACAAGCAGGTGAGCTTTCTTGTTAGTATACCCTTTACAACCCTTTACAATTCTCTCAATTGTTTAGATGACACTACCCTTCACTGATACGCTGGAGCAAATGATATTCATGTCTAACAGCACCTACCTGACGAACTCCACTGGTGACAAGATGGTATAGCCGATATAAATGAACTTCAGCAACCTATCCGCAGCCGCACAGATGAAGCACACAATACACAGCATGTTGAGGGTTACCCTTTTGCCCAGTCCAGTCAGCATGCGCGATGTCCCCCTCAATAGAAGAATTGCTCAGTGCTAGCGTTCCAAAAGGTCCCTCAGAACATGCTGCAGCATGTGTTGCAACACCTACTCAATTCCGAGACCCGCACCAACTATGCCCGCTGTGCCAATGGCAAGTTCAGGCATTGTTATTTGACTCTAGCTGAATGGATGCCCGATTACCCTGAGAACTGTGACCTCCACAACATCAAGAATAGTGTATGCTACATGTGCGATTTCCCGTTGCCGGAAATGGTTAATCAACCATACGCGCAACATGAGCGACACAACTTCCGGAATCATGTTATCTATTGTATACTTTTTGATTCAATTACACCCCTGAGTATCACCGATTTCAAACGCAATGATGTCAATCAATGTTTCAACAGCTTATAATATCTCGATTGCATTACAAGTGATCTTCCCAAGCCTGATTTATTCCACACAATGCAAATTGGGATGTTGAAGCATCTCCTGACAAGGCTTTACAAATTTCTCAAGTATCATAAGCGGCTTAACAGGTTCAATGATATTTGGCTCTCGGTGTCTGCATACCTTGATATGACAAAGTCAACATGTGCCTATGAGGAGGTTTCGGGTTGGAACAGAGGAGAAACAAAGTCGATGACAGGATTCATTGTGGTTATTGTACATAATGCTCTTCTGGACCCAAGCCCCTCTCCGCGCAGTGTTTTTGACCCTGAAGTTGAGTTCTCTTCCTCTGTTGTTGAGTTCTTTTTCTATAGCCAGTAGGACTCTCACGATAACGAAACACTAGACATCATGGAAAATGCTCTACCTGGCTTTCACGATTCGAAGGATGTTTGTCAACAATTTAGGGCTGGTAAACGACTTGCAGCAGAGGCCTATGAGAGACATATAGTATTGTGTGCCTAGCGGCATTCCGAGGTGAATTCGGAGGATAACAAGAAAAGACGGTCGCCTTTCAATAGCGGATTTGCGGCACTAAGAAAGGTATTATCGAAGC
Source organism: Wilcoxina mikolae CBS 423.85 (assembly GCA_014904905.1). NCBI lineage: Eukaryota > Fungi > Ascomycota > Pezizomycetes > Pezizales > Pyronemataceae > Wilcoxina > Wilcoxina mikolae. Next base: position 4,591 of record MU122475.1, on the reverse strand, counting down.
AGAAATGGCCAGATACATTAAATAGTGTAGCAATGTTAACTTTCCCAAGGTATATCTCATGCAGCACTTCCGACAACACGTACAAGAGTACGGTTCGCCCAAACACTGGTCGAAGGAGATCGGAGAAGGTTCTCACCTGAAGCAGATTGAGGATGGGTTTAATACTACCAACAAGGCAGGTGATTATTATACTCAGATAATCAACATCTACTGTCAGAGTGATGCTTTCGCTGTCAGAAAGGGCGATCGCAAAGCATGGAACCGTAAACGAGCTGCTCTACAGACGACAACATAAGTGAACTTGGAAGTGACAAGGGATGTTTTGACGAAGCAACCAGTGCTAGTAGATGTCGTGTATTGAGGTGTATATGTCCACAGCAGCACAATGGATAAGAGAAAGTCAAGGACCTTCAAAACCTCTTGAAAACTATCAGTGAAGCCGTCCTTCGACATGGTCTATACAATGCTACCCATCGTTTCTTACACCCCAAGCAGGTAATAATTGATTGAGCTTATCTCTAAAGCAGTGCTGCCGCAATTTATCATGAATTGGAGGTAGAAAAATGCAACATGCATGACAAGCGCATTATTCAGACACTCAGATGAACTGGTGATAAAAATTGGTATTCTGGGGTTGCCCGTATTGACTCGGGATTTGTTCAAACTTCGTGACACCTGGATGAGCAGGAGCTGTCGCACAAGGCACTGCAGGGATGTGTACCATAATGGATGTTGCATCCATTCAAGCTGCTAGTCGTCCATCTGAGTGGCATGAATACCTTTTGGCTTGTATACTTTGAAGTGATGAAAACTGCCAATGGTGGAATGCCGGAAAGTGCATCGCAGCTAGTCAGTGTAGTAAAATATCTTCTGGAGGTGCATATGCAGTTATTAGTGCAGGCAATATTGTGGGTGTGGCTCACTAATTCCAGAGGAACCAATTTAATCTAGGTCGACAATAAAGGATGGATAGTAAATAGTCACAGAAACCTAGCAACTTGAAACAATGTTTGTTATATACTGGAGCACAAGTTAAATACAGCAGTGAAGAGAGTATAATCGGTGTTTAGAACGGTAAATAGACTTAATAAACATTAGATATTGAAGTTACTTTTTTACAGCCAAGACATGGCTGCAAGCAAAGTGGTTCTCCATGGAAAAAGACCTTATGTTGTAATATGCCTTGCAGAGCTTTGTCATTATAATGTCCAGAGCAGTGTTTCCACCAACCACCAAGTACCATGCAATTCAACGGCCAGACGAATAACACGGCATCCTAATTTTCCCACGTCGCTGTGCAGAGTGATATTCTACCATGTTAATACCTAGCAACAGAAGTTGTTTTTTCAGAGCCTGACATCATATTATCGTGGACTGAGATGTTACCCTGCCAACCAATGTTCCGAGTGCCACTGGTACACCTCCGATGTCCGGGTGTGACTCATACCCCTGGTCGCAGAGATTGTTTCCCAATGTGTATTAGAGATCAGAAATTATGGCCGGCTGACCAACTACTGGGTGGGGTACGGTAGTGCGGGTGCATCCGTCATAGACCTATCCTTGGCCAAACGACCAATTGTGAAATGGTCGATCCTGGTCGAGGTGAGCCATGCCAGAGGTCCTGACAACAACGTATTAGAAAGGGAGGTAGTTATGGGGAAGCAGGAAGAAGCGGGTGGAACACAAGTTACAGGGTAGAATCTTTGGGGCTATGTTGGAGGAGGGTAAGGAGGCAGCGGAGAATGCTTGTAAGGAATACGAGACGGAGAGAGCCACTCTAGACAATGAGGGTTGTACAGGGCACTAGGTCGAGCGGGATGCAGAATGGTGCCAGGATGTACTGAGTAAGGTGCTGGACGCCTCCGCGAGGAAAATAAGTATTTGAACTTGATTTTAGTGTTGGTGGACCAGTCAGATCAAGGAGAAGAGAAGCGAACTCAGGAGACCACAGAGAAGGGGAAGAAGGTAAGAGGCGGCAGCTCGGGCGAAAGCAGACCTGCAAAGGACGATTTGGCAGTCTAAGAGCCGGATGTGGAATAACTACTTAAGGAACGTTAGGAGTATCGAGGTCTGATGGGCTGCAAAGTTCGTCAACACTCGAGCTGGGGCGACTGTGGAGGACCTGACTGATAGGCAGGGGAAGCAAGCAAGCTGTATCACCGAAAATAAGGAGATGCTCAGACTGGGCTCCTTTCCCCCAAAAGATCACAATCAGTACTACAAACTACCCCCTACAGGGCGATGACAAAATGGGTTACAGAGCAAGCAGTCGAACGAGCCCACTTCCTGCAGTCAGTCAGGAAGGCCCCAGGCCCAGACCAGTTGTCGTGTGGGGCCATCCGCCTTATCTGGAGGCGGAACAGAGCAAGAATCATTGGATTAAGTAGGGCGGCCCTCCAGAGTGGTCGGCACCCTGCTGTGGGGAGGCGTGAGAGTGGGGTCGTTTCCGGAATGCCAGGTAAACCTGACTACACCAAGCTCAAGTCATATAGTACCATCTCCCTGCTCAGCTGTATGGGCACAGTGGTCGATAAAGTGGTTACCATATTATTGTCAGAAGAAGTAGACAGAACAGAACTACTAAGCGTGGGCCAGTTCAAAAGTAAAAAGAGACGGTAATCCATCGACGCTGCAGCCGTCATGGTCAACAGGGCGCACACGGACTGGAAATTACGAAACGTCGCGGGTGTCCTCCTGATAGATATTGTAGCAACATTCCTACACATAGCAAAAGGAATGCTGATTCAGGCAATGAAGGCCAAGCGGATCGATGGAGATCTCATATGATGGATTGACAATTGTCTCAGTGAAAGACCTGTGCACATGGTGATTGAGGCGAATGTCATACAGCGCAATCAAGTGGAATCAGGGGTCCCACAAGAATGTCCTGTGCTGCCAATTGTCTTCGCAATTTACACTGCCGGGCTGATGGAATGGGTGGAAGAAACAGTCCATGGAGTCCAAGGCCTTTATTTCGTATATGTCCTTCGATAGGTAGCAACCGGGAAAGACGTATACAAGGTTGTCAAGAAGCTCGAAGCCTGCGGGGCGGAGAGCATCCAATGGGCCTGCTGATGGCAGCTCCAGTTTGACACTGCTATGACCGAAGCAGCACTGTTCACACAGACCCTGGGACATACGAAGCAGCTTCGGCCAAAACACATAACCATAATCAAGGTTGGAAACAATATCATTTGGTTTAACAAATTAGCCACCAGGTGGCTCAAAGTTTGATTGTATACGCACCTAACGTTCAGAGAGAACCACAATTGATGCCTAAAGAAGCACAGAGCTGTAGAAGCGAGACTGCATACGCTCACAAGAGTCCACAGAATCATTCCAGATCAGGTTAGAACCATCCAAATAGCTTATGTCCATTCTGTCGCAATGGATAAGAGCGGGTTCTGGTGGGACACACAAGAAATGGGCAGACAAGAGGACCTCCAACTTCTTTTCAATCGACAAGCCAGATCGACCCTAGGACCCCTGCCAATGACCCTACTGGGTGGGCTTATGAGAAACTTAGGGATGACACCTGAGCAAGTGGCCCTGGATTCTAGGCAACAACAAATCTCAGCAAGGCTGGTGAATGGGTGCCAAGAATCCAAGGTGAAAAAGAAATACGACTACCCAATATCGGGTACACAAATATGTAGGGTGTTCACGAAAGAGCCCAAACTCAGTCGGGAAGCTGAGACTATGCACTGGGCCAACCCAGACGAAGTACTGGCAGTGAGGACTGTCATCCTGAGTGACGATGCCTCAGCTGAGAAACAAGTGACACGCAGGGCAAGAGAAAAAGAGGTCAAAGTAGGTGTCGTGTTCGGAATGTGGTAGGCAGATGGATTGCAATCCGACAATTGGAGAGAGAGAGACGCAGCATTATGCAACACAGAGACAGCTGGAAGTCCTTCTGTAGTCAGCTCGGCAATGGGCGAATGGGGTTCACTATGCGGGACTGTGGGCAATGAGACTAGCGCTCTGGGAATCAGTCCAGAAAAGAGACTTACTTCAGGCAAACAGCATCACAAAGGTGGCAGTCTTCTGCGACGCGCAAGCAGCAATCCGACATATTGAGCATGCATCATAAAAATATTTCCTCATACGTAGGCGCCATACTCGCCTACGTAAGCGACTTTTGCATTGTGAATGTTGGGAGCGTACGTAGGTGGCATCCACGCTGATAGTTGTATTCGTAGCAACGCTTGGAGTTGTTAGTGCAACCGTATGCGAGGTCAGCCCTGTTTCCAACACCATATCATAATTACGCATCCATTCACTTCGTCAATAGACAACTCGCGGTCGCTAAAGCCCTAAGTTATGGAAATTCTATCGATATATTTCATCGGCAAGTTATATGCCATTGCGCATGCACCTTGAAAGGTTGTTACGCCAACTATGTACATTGGTAGTCAATCTACCATCGCTATCCTTATATTTAGTGTAATTTATATCCTCAATTTACTTATCTCCTAACTCACCCAGAGTTGCTTGCAACACCGTATCATAATTACGCATCCATTCACTTCGTCTAGACAACTCACGGTCCCTCAAGCCCTAGGTCATGGAAATTCAATCGATGTATTTCGTC
>MU122474.1:0-38147 GCA_014904905.1 Wilcoxina mikolae CBS 423.85 | reverse complement strand
GCATAGGCTCGCAGGCCCGCATAGGCTCGCAGGCCCGCATAGACTCGCAGGCCCGCATAGACTCACAGGCCCGCATAGACTCGCAGGCCCGCGTGGGCTCGCAGGCTCGCGCAGGTCACAAACTCTTTTTCGCCGTCCTGGCGTGAGACACTATGACTGAAATAATAGTTATATTGCCCAACTCCCGAGTACCGGAATTTACAGTCACCCCACGTATGTAACCCCACATAGGTACACATCGTATACATTGCACACAAAAGGAATGAACCTAACAGTAAGGATATTGCAAGAAATAGTGACAGATGGCTCCAAATTTTGATTGCTTTCACTCCGGAGAATTAAGCTTCAAAATCAGACATCATCTTTCTTCACTCTGCCATATGAGACCAAAATGGATCCCCGCATCCAACGAATGTAGAATTACCCAACACCGACTCAATCCGCAGAATTTTTCCCAATGTGGGGCTAGAAGCTGGTGCTGTATAATACGAGTTTACTGGCGAAGTAGATGTTCGGCATGATTGCGTACGTAGCGACTCAACGGAGGGACCGGCGGCGCAGACTGTGGTCAAGTGGAAATTTCCTACCGCAGAGATAGATGTGATTAGATATCGTCCATCGCCTAACGCCGCAACTCGACCTTTCCCACCATCTTGAGAGACGATTCTTACAACCACGGTGCCAGCTGTTATTCCTAAATATCTGCTGTGCCCCAAAACTGCTGTGACTCGATTACCTGTAGTGCCTGCAAAGATCCTTTCTCCCGCTCATTTGGGTCATCAGGGGAGTTTTCCGGTCTTTGGCAAGGTGATAAGCAATTGGTACGAAGTAACATGTCACGCATGAAACACTATGTATCACTCGGTATCTCTGGGTGACTTCCAGATCTTCTGTTTCGGATCTTCTTCCGAGAGGAGGTTTTTCAAGAACAGTCTTTATAGTTTAAGCAACGTAAATACAATGACGAAGCGATCGAACCCCAAGATAATCTCGTATTTGTGTACCAACACGACTGAAAAGTCGACGTAGCAACGGTGGCACGGCAAAGTTCCACAGTCCCTCAGAAATTCTCGGATATGGGAAGATAGAGGTCTCCAAGATGGAAAAGTCCAATAAACATAGTTCGCGCATATCTTCGGAACGAAAGCTAAATGAACAGTCATCATCATTCGTAAAGTTCATAAACACGTCAACCAGTCCATAACAAATCCAATTCAACCCTCACATCTAACAACTACACCCAATTCTCCTTCTATCACTCAAATTCCCGCTCCAGTGGGAGCCATAGAATCCGTGTTTACTGGCTAGGTAGATGTGCGGCAAGTTTGCATACGCAACGGTCCAGGAGACGGCATAGGCGACTGAGTCTGGGACACTGGTGCATATCGCAGAGATACAATTGCCTGAAGTGGAACTTCGTGTTCGGGGGAGACCGGATGTGGAGATAACAATGTCGGTGGGTAAATGTAGAAGATCTGCGTGATTGCCGGTGCAGGTGAAGACGTGTGATTCTGTGTGGCCATGACAGTTTCGTTTGTTCGATTCTAGCCAGAGGGTAGTATTTGATTGTCACATTATCAAATGGTGTTCTCGTGGTTAAGTTAGGGTGATGGTAGGTAACTTACTCTTCTCCAACATTCCCAACCTTTGAGTACTGTTAATGCTGTGAGAACGACTCCAACTACTCCCATAACAAGACCGGCAATCTCGGCCCCAGAAAGACTCCCGCTACCATTTCCGTTGGTCGATCTTGTTCCGAGGGCCTGCGAACTGGGTGCGCCGTAAACAAGTTTTTGCAGGGACAGCATTGGTGCGAAATCCTAACGGATTTGTTAGATTTTCGGTGCGATAACGGCGTCACAATCTCTACCCACGTTACTGGGTAGAAGTGACTAAGAAACCTCAGGAAATGCCAGATTTTGGCCAACTGCTCCAAATTTCGATGCAAAAACAGGCAAAAGGGCTCGAAAACTTGCGATAACTTCAGACTGAAGAGATAATAGAGGAAATGTGGGAAATGGGGGAAAGAGGGGAAGAGCAGCTATCAGCAAGGTTTTGGGGAGTTCTTCAAACATGGCACACATCACGTGAAAATCAAAGAGAATAGCTGGTAAGTTCGTCTAATGGATTCCCGCTGCTACTCGAGTATGGTAGATAAGGAGGTGGATTATGAACAGGAGTGGAGAGTTACACTAGTTCTCTTCAAACGGGCGAAGCCGAAGGTGCGACGGGTTCCAACACCACGTGATCTCGTTAAAAATGAACGCTACTCACCACAAGAGATAAGATGGATGAGATCCGATTAGATAAATCAGATAGTCTGGCTGACCCGTGATAGCCTCGACAGCTATGGGAGGGAACAGACATCATCCATCCTTCTTCACACTATGTCATACATCATTCAGGTAAACCAAAACATCAATTGGGTGTAGGCAATCGCAGGTATCGTCAACAGAACGCACATGAGAGTTGGGAGCAATACAAAAGACTTCCCTTGAGATCTAGTAACTAACTGGAGGATAGGCACCCACAAAGTTACCTAGTAAGATCTCACTCATATTGACGTGATCGTTGAATCGGCCACGCAACTTGTGCGGCGACGACGATCTGACGGACTGGATATTCGTCAAGATGCTGTTTCCGAGATTTCGGCAATAATGACTACAAAAGAATCGGGAACTAGTAACGGAAAAGTTTTAAACATAGAGACACTTCACTTGAGAACAGCGAAATTGAATATTGGCCGTCATATTCTTCGTTGGTACCTGTTACAACCATACGTGACTGTCCAATTCTAACAGACCTACACCACTCCCAGTAATCAACGCCCTCTCTCACTATAAATCAACCCGCCGCTGGAGCAGGACTTGATGTGTCCGTGTTGACCGGCCACGTGGATGCCCGGCCCATTGGTGCTCGTGGTGGTGCAGAGTATGAAGACGGCTGGGATGCAAGTGGAATACCGTCCTCGGGTGAGATAGGTAGTGGATGCGGTGATGTCGGGAGACAAATATAAAAGGTCTGAGTGATCGCTGGTGGTGGGTGATTTTGTGCGGCGGTGGTGTTTACTTGGCCCTAGTAGGGTAAGTATCACACACTATAAAGTGGAAGTCAAGGTGATGGCTACTGACTCTTCTCGACTTCCAACATTTCCAGCCTTTATAAAGTGCCATCATTGCTGTGAGCAGGACACCCACTATAGCCACAACAAGGCCGGCGATTTCTCCTCGGCTCAGCCCTTGGCTTCCACTGGCTGATCTGATTGCAAGCGTACGCGAATTTGGTGTGGCGGTCATCTTGTGGAAGGTACGTCTAGTGGGAGGATTGGCTCTTGGTGTGAATGGTGGTAGGAACGAAACGATTTTCTTGCCAGTGTGGAGTGAAGACAGGAGATATATATGCTTGTGGTAAACAGCCCGCATATTCGGTTTCTTCGTTCTTTCTTCTTCACGGTGACCCTGTGCGTCATGTTCCGAGCTGACTGCATATACTCTCTGTCCACTGAAGATGATGTGGTAGTTGTCTAGATTTGTGTAAAATGCACAATGATGTCGATATATGATATGGTTGCGTCCGTATGGTGCGTCCGAAGAGTTCGTCCGAACTTCATCGCAAGACTTCGACCACCAATCAAATTTCGACCACCAATCAGAGCGCCCGAGAACATCATCATCAACACTTTTCCCTCGATTTACCCACTCCGCTGGCTGCATAACGTCATGCGAGTCACCTGATCGGGAAACTCAATGGAAAAGAGCGGATAACTGCGCTGCTTACATATATACAATTCCTGGCATTATACTTGTATCTTCTGACGCAGTATTTCTTACTGAAGTAGCGATACAAGTACCAAACTGAACGTGAGCGAGTGAGATTTGGTGTCGAATCACGAGAGGCTGGATCCATAAACATTGGCAGTTATTGATTAGACACCCGTAAAGGTTGCCAGCTCCAAAAGCAATCGAGGCCGGGATAGGCGAAGGGTAACTATGCTTGGCTGGGAAATTTTCAAGTAGATACGGTATTCACAAAGAAGCAGTTTTCGGCTGTGAAGAATGGGGAACTAGTGAAAGAAAGGTACCCAATTTTGAAATCCTTAACTCGAAAAACACAAATTTGAACATCGGTCATCATCATAATTCATTACATTCATAAAAAAACGCAACGTCGAATCCGTTACAACCACATCAACACACCCCCGAAGCAATTCAGTGTTCATCGCCATCTATTATTCCGACGAGGGAATTACTTCTGCCGGCAAAGGAGTGTGGGGAGTATGTGTAAGTGGCAGCCTGTGATCGGTATGAGAGGACATGAGCGAGACTGATGGGAACAACGCTGGTTGTTGCTGTTGTGGCTGGGGAACCATTGGTTGCAGTGGAATATCGTGCCCGGGAGAGATTGGAAACGGAGATGACGACGCTGGCAGATAATAGTGGAAGTGCTGGGTGATTGCTGGAGGGTGTGGAGGCGGGTCACCCGTCGAGACGGTACTCTCCTTGGAGGGACAGAGCGTAAGTATTTCGTTGTGCAATTGTGCTTAATTGGAGATATTGGGAATGCTCAGGGTCATACTTACTCTTCTCGCCTTCCAACATTCCCAACCCTTGAATACAGTCAACGCCGTGAGAACAACACCAACGATCCCGACCACCAGGGCGGCAGTTTCGCCTTTAGTGAAACCTCCGCCGGATCGTTTTTCGAGTGCATGTGAGAAGGGGGCGCCGTATACTGCGCGGAATAGGGAACGCATTGATGCAAAATCCTAACACAGTTGTCGTTATTAAAGTGTCGTACCATGCTGGCGTCGCAGCCGTAAAACCCGATACTTACGGTTATACAGAAAACTCAAAGGAAACGGTGGATTGTCGTTGATACAGGAAACTAGAGAAATAGGTGGGGAATCAGCGGATGAAGTGCGGTTAGATTGAAGGCTGCGTGTGAGGGAATAGGAGCAAAGAGGGGAAGAGAAGCTGCCAGCAAAGTATTCCCCAAGGGCTCCAAGGCGTGGGATTTGAAAGGTGTTAGTTTTTACAATCACTTGTATCAATACATAGAATCCGGAGGATGCATGTTCCTTTTTAGTGATTTGGAAGCAAAAAGGTACTTCATAAAAAGTGCATCATAAGTCGTTATACTTTCAACCCAAATGACAAGCAGCAAGTTGATTCGGTATAAACTAGGCTCAAAACGGAAACTCCCGAGATATCCGGCATCCAACAGCACTTAGGATATGAGTACTCGGTGCAAGGAAAAGGTTTTGAGATGCATGAAACTAAAAGAAGCAAAAAGCTAAGTACACTTTTGCTTGAGAGAAAAGCAAATAATGGCGTCTGCATCTTAGAACTTTCTCTGGGGTACGGGTTCTCTACACGGTACCAGGGTCCCGGGATCAATCTATCTATAGTTTCCAGACTACCTATCCAGACATCTTACCTTAAGGTTTGACCGATCTCCATATGCCTGGTCTGTACCCGCATGCATATTGTGAGATCAGCGTATATATGTCAGATATTGTCGGTGATATGTACTCGCATGCATATTGCGGCTCCTCCACATCCCCCACGCACACAATCGAAATGCCAACCATTAAGCACAATCTGCTACACACACAATTCATCATTCTCCATGGTGACTGAAACCTCACCATCATGTTTCATAATATTTGTTGCGGTTTGGCAGCTCGGAGTTACATAGCCTTATCCCCGCACACCTCATGAGCTCAGTCGCGCTGCCTTACAAAGCAGTATTCACCGCCACGTTACAAAGTAGGATTCAGAACACCGAAAGCCTCACGTGATCATAGTGAACTGCAAAAGAACTCAAGTGCTGAGTGGTGAGTCGGCCCGTGGCTCTCCCGGAAACTTTGGTAATGATCGATCAGTCGCCATAAAAGTTCCCAGCACGACGTTATAGAAGTATATATTAGGAGGAAGCAAAACACTAATCTCAAGTAAGGGTATCCGTCCCCGAGGTACCAGCTGCAGTAACAGTACAGAAAACCGACGAACCACCAAAACCCCACGAGAAACCACCTGGAAATCATCAATCATTATTCACTATGTACAGACACTGAAGGAGATCAAAACCAGTATCCGCATCCAACGCCAAATACGCACAACGCCCACACCGCATCACCCCATTCCCAGGACCCAGGACCACCCAATTTTCACTCGTAACAATCAATTCCCTGCAGGAATAGAGGCTGTTGCATCTGGCCAGGTAAAACTCGGCGAGTTTTAGTACCTGCAGCTCTGTGCTCGAGGCAGAACGCCGGTGGCGGGGAGATGGTAACGGTGGAGGCAGCGACTGGGAGTGCACAACATCTGACTGAGGTGTAATTGGTTGCATAGGAATGTTATACCTATTGGAGGCGGGGTTATTGTGATTGGGAGAGATTGGGATTGGATGATGTGTAGGCGGCGACGACGGTGACAGGTAATAGTAGATGTAATTTGTGACAGCTGTAGTCGGCAAAGGTATGGCAACCTGTGGAACAACAGTTGAATTTGCACTATCCTACGAAAGACAGTCCATAAAAATTTCATTTGTAATTGTCAGGTTTGACGATTACTGACCTGTGCCCTTCTTCTCCTGGAGTGCCAACATTCCCAACCTTTTAGCATAGTAATTGCGGCGATCACGATGCCAATTATTCCGACAATAAGGCCTTCCTTTTCTGCCGTAGTAAGACCTGTGTTTGCGTTGCCATCGGTGGATCGTTTTGGGAGTGTTGGGCTGGCGTATACCGTCTCGAAGAAAAAAGTCCAGATGGGAAGCATGGTTACACACACTTGACAATAAAGGTTGGAGCAATCTACATACTTAAGCAGGGTTGTTTGTGTAATGGAGGAGTTATAGCAGAGAGAGGGGATACAACGGAGAAGCGGGGCTTTGAATCATCAGCAGCGTTAAATACTCCCTACCCCCCCTGCTGTGCGCGGTATGCAGTAGCTGGTAACCATTTCTGTCGTACATGGTGGCCATCCACCCATCACCAGTAACTGCATCAGCCCATCACGGATGGATAAATAGAGCATGTAAGCAGATGAAACGGGAGATCTCGCATCGTCAGACTCACCTGCCTTGAAGCTGCGACCCCTGCAAAAGGCTAAAGTTTAGGGTTGCTGAGGCTCTGAAATGTACTCTGTATTAATATCCAAACGGAAATGTTCAAAACTATGATACGAAAGATCTTCACTGAACATTAGCGGATCTGACGTTGAAAACGATATACGAAGTTAGGAGATATACAGCAGCCGTCGTCTTTTGGTATTTCGTAGGTTGTTTCAGTTGTTCAGCTGTGACGGTTCTTATCTAATCTAATTATGGCGAATCTTGCCGTTATCAAAGATCGGCAGTCAAGCGAAATCATAATCTAAGAGATCAGGTCTCCCGATACCAATTCCACCGGCCTTCACTCGAACAGGGATATGTTGTTTCGTCAGAAACGAATGCTATGAGAAACAAAAAAACTGTTGAATCTGTGTCATACTTTGTCTCTGTGCGGCGTTTTCAATGTTGTGAAAGGGCAGAATTGAAGGCACAGACTTGATGTTAAGGGTTTTTGCACTAAGCCTAATGGTTCGTATGGGATTCCTAGCGTGAAAGAGTTTTTGGTTAACATACGAAGGAACTGAAACAACATCTGGCGTGTGAAGGGCACGTTTGGCGAGAAAGGGCTATCAACAAGCGAGTCGCGGTGGTGGAGCTGCTGTGTAGGTTGGCATCCCATCAAGATTTGCAGATTGGTGTCTTGGTCAAGATAACGCAGTCAATTTCAACGCCGAGGATTTCTTAGCAAATTCGGAATCGAGAATATGATATCATTCAACGATTGTAGTTGTTTCGGAGGAGGTTAGGTAGTGACATTGGAATGAATTGATATAAAACATATCTACTAAATAAATCTATATATAGGTCAGAGATAAGATCGATTAGATTATGAGGCTGAGCCGCATTCCGCCCTCTGGGACGTGCTAGAGTGAGAGAGAGTATGCACATTCGCCTTGTTAGGCAGGCATTTCTGTATTGTGAAAAAATCTCATCGCAACCATAATCGGTCCCGTATCTTAGCAGATCTTTTTTGACATCTCGGCTTTTGTGGGAGCTAACTGGAGGAACATACCCTGAACAAACATCTCACTTCACGACCTCGTCATATATCAAATATCCTACTTGTCTCCGGCCCATTACTATAGTCCCAACCACTCCCATAGATCCAATGTTCAACGAATTTCTTTTTTTTTGGTCGCACTACAGCATCATCCTCAACTATAAACGTGATTTTAAATCAAGGGCCTATTCCCGGATGTCCTCCCCTAGATTTACTTGAAAAAACTCTAGTTACTCGTAACCGCACTGGTTTGGGAAACTTGGGGGACGGCAACGATAAACTATGGCTAGATGCAAGGTTGCTGGAAACGAGAGAAGCTGTAACGTTGCTTGCGGACCTTAAGATACGAAAGGATCGAATCGAATCGCCACGTCATGGAACCCCGCAACATAGTCGCAAGTCTGGATCTTGAATATGATGGTCCGCATATTTAATAGATACGTGCCACCGCGCACCCAATGAGATGTGGTTTTCGGAGAAAAAACAAATACTATATTCAGACGGCAACTAAGCCGACATATGCATACATATCCCTACATATGCATGGTGACCAAGGTCGTGTGTACTCGGTACAGGGAGAAAGTTTTGAGATGCATGAGCCAAAAAGAAGCAAAAATCTAAGTACACTTTTGCTAGATATCCTACTAAAGAGCACCTGCGAGAAAAGCAAAAAATGGCGTCTGCATCTCAGAACTTTTTCCTTGTACCGAGTATTTAGTGAATCGGGCCTCCTGTGTGGTTGTGTTTGGTCCGTTGTAGGGCCCGCCTGTATTATTTGATACGTCGTTCTGCGTTTGTTGGAGCTGCTGGTATTCCCAATTTATGTACTCTACATACCATGAATATAATAGCTGGTAGGTTCGTCTAACGGATCCCCCACACCCAATATTAGGGCTGCTATGGTACATAAAGCGTGCAGATCTAGTGTTGCAGAGCCCTTTTTTGTTCGCTAGCCTTTGATGTATCCTTTTAATGGAGCGACTAGAGCCCTACGCGAATGCCAAGCCAAAAAAATTCGTTCTTAATTTTTGAGGCAATACCACAACACCTTCAGACAATAAACTGGAGCCAGATAAATAACGTGTAAGATTAGCTATATTTCTATACAGAAATCATGCAGAGTGATTGACAGCTCATGGACTTATTTTTGTTTGAAGTTCTCAGGAGATTTCATGGGGTGCGAAAACTGCAAAAATGGCTTGGCATTTGAGTAACGTATGCATCCGAATAGGGTACGTCTAGTTTCGATGTTCTTATACCGACCACCAATAGGCGCAGCCGGGGCGGTAAGATCTATGGTTGTCCGATGGCCACCTGAATTTATTCAATAGCCTTCCTCCCCTCCAGCTCTTCTTCCTCTTCTTCCTCATTTTCGCCTTCTTCTCTTCTCATCACTTACTTCCTTCTCTCCACACCGTACCGCCAGCACAAATTCTGTGGGCGAAATTCGAAACCGCATTGCGAGAGAGGCAACTTTACCTGCTCTCCCGGAAACCCATCGTTCACCATCTCTTTGAGTTCGGATTCGAAGACATCGAGGAATCTCTTTCGTCCATTCATTCCGCAATAGTTAACTCGTGATCCCGCTGAACCTGTCGTTTGCAATTCGTGGTTTCGCTACGAAGACTATCAACCCAAGGTAATCGGTTGCTGTCATCTCACCCGCTCACTCATACTTATATCATCTCAGTCACTCACTCCCCATAAACATACACATCGAACAACCGAGGCTGTACTCCCTTCCGCCTCCTCCCTCCAACATTCTACCTCGAAGGTATAACGCAAAGACACAATGCCGAATTAGCTCAGCTTACTTCGGTCGCCGTTATGGTCGCTAACGCCAAGTGTGCTAGACTTGTGTAACAATGATGTCCCTAAATCCTACCTTGACACTGTGCTCGCAGACACTCGACAAAAGATCAACAAGTGGAAACGGGGGTCTTAGTGCAGGAGAAACTGCAGCTCTGGTTGTGGGGATAATTGGAGTTGTTCTCACTGCGTTGACATTGCTGAAGGGCTGGGAGTGTTGGAAATCGAGGAAGGTAACAATCTCTTGGCTCATTAACCCATTATAATTATCCTACAAACATATATTAATGGGTTACATTGGCTAGAATCCAGTAAACGCAACCGCCGTACAGAATCAGCCGCCTTTGCCGCCCGCAGTGATCACAAACCATTTCCACCTCTACCCGCCGACGTCGTCGTTGCCTCAAGGTCCAGATATCACAGCGGACATTCCGCTACCAACCTTACCTTCCCCGGCAACGTTGCCACCGCAATCGCAGTTGTCTGGTGGGTTATAGAGCACTGGGGTGAAAAATCTTTCTAGGCGGTTGCCATAAATGTGGACGCAGCAACTCTGATCCTGGGGCGGGATAACTATATGGATTCACGAATGTACTGAATAATGATTCCGTTCTGGTTCGATATTCTCTCGTGAAAAGTGGTTTGCTCTCTTCCCCGACACAGCAGGGTGCATCAATCTACTTGAGTAACAATCCATAAAGGGGAATGTGATCGAAGGACTTAGTCACGGAGAAGCCGCCGGTCCTGTCGTGAGTATAATTGGTGTCGTACTGACTGTGATGACTGCCCTCAGGGGCCTGGAATCTTGAACGAGATCGTGAGAGGTAATAATCCTCCTGGGTTATTCGCTGTGAGATCTTCAGGACGTGGGCTTAAACTTGTAATAAACATTACCTTGGAAACTCCCGGCTTTTCTTAGGCATGCTATGTGCTTCAGATTATTGTTCATACTATCTAGCAAAAAGCAACCGATACCGAGGATCGCACGTCCTTTCCATTCCTTTAATCACATATAGCTACTAGATACATATATATTCGCCTACGTCTACGTAACTATGTAACTTTAACCTACACTCCCTCCGATGCGGCTAATCTATCCTAACTACGTCACAACCAAATGACAATGGACAAAAAGATGATTCGACCGGTTTTCTCTGAACCGCAACTTATTGATATCGGAGGAACAGTTAAAACGATATGTGAAGTGGTGAGATTTACAGTAGCCGTCGTCTTGATGGTATCTCGCAGTATGAACGTTCTTATCTAATCTAATCATGGCGGATCTTGCCGTTCACTATCAAAGATCGGCGGTCAAGCGAAATTATGATCTGAGGGATCAAGGGTAACCGAATTCGATTCGAGAAAACAGTACAAATTCGCCAAGGAATGTGGTAACCGAAAAATGCAAGCTTCACGAGATAAAACAGCAAATCACAATCATTAATTCAGACATAAACACACGCAAGGAAACAAAACGACGACCCGTCACCCACATCCAACGCGAAAACAGCTACACAACGCCCGCTATCCTTTGCCTGGTTCTATCCGATTTCCGTCGTCAACAATCAACCTACCACAGGGGCGGCATCATTTGTGTGCGGCCAAGTAGATGCCCGACGGATCTTCGTATGTGCTATGTTTTGCTCGAGACTGGCGGGGATGGGCATCGACGGCGGCGGCGGAGGCTGAGAAGGTGTAGTATGTGATTGAGGTCTAATCGATTGCACAGAAACGTCATTCCCGCGAGAGAGGGGGGTGTCGTTTCCGGGAGAGACCGGGGTTTCGAGACCTGGAGGTGACGACACCGGCAATACTGAGGGCAGAGGTTGGGAGTGCGCAGCATGTAACGGAGGAGTGATTGGTTGTAACTGGAGGTGGTGTCCATGAGACAACGGGACGAAGTATCCGGGAATAATAGGCCACGACATAGAGTTAACGTTGTATGGGACCGCCGGAGTAGGTGAAATAGGTGACGGAACGGATTCTTGTGGGAAAACAGCTGGGTTCGTACGATCCTACATACATATGGGAGTAAACCTGTAAGCGTTTTATCAAATCACGAGGGGCAATAGGTACTACTGGTACACTAGCACTTCTTCTCGACATCCAATATCTCCATCCTTTCATTGCGGTCGGTGCCCCTATAATGACGGTGATTATACCCAGGATCAATCCGGCAATTTCCCCATTGCTCAGACCTTGGTTTTGATTTGCGCCATTGGACCTTTTTTGCGATATTTGAATGGCGTATACCATCTCCAGGAGCTCTAGAAGGATGGTTCCACAAGTCTAACGGCCTTCGGGTTAGCGTAATCGACCCCTCTATCGGTAGCCACACCACCCTACAGTACGTACCAGAAAGAGCCGCATCGCTAATGACGAAACGACGAAATGACGGATTTTCGCACAACCGCAACGATTCTGGAACTGGAAAAACGGGCGGAAACGGTGTGTTATGTCGTGAGATATGTGGTGAGAAGGATGTCGTTCAGGCGATGAAAGGAGGGGAAGTAGAGATTTCTCTCTGTTCCTCTGTCGTCGGTTTTAGAGCTGACACTCCATTGTCCAATTGTGAAGCCATTTGTTACGGGGACATTTTTTTTCTGTTAAAATTCATCAGCACCACAACCAAGGCCAGGAAAAAATGAGCTCATATAATTGTAGAGCAGAGCCCAATGAAGCGATCTATGAAGAGAAAATTATAAAAAGTTTTTTGGTGTGGCTGTTGAGGCTCAAAACCCTCAGGTTTAAGGAGTCCTCAACTATACCGAAGTACCTGCACAAATTAATAATGGTGCGTGGGGGCGGTGGGATGCCCTTCCTGTGTGTTGTAGCCCCCCCAACTCATACTCCCATGTCTTAGCTGATATGTAGTTCTTATTCCCCTCCTTCCCTACCCTTCCGTTTGTCTCTTTCTTCCTACCGTTCTCTCAACGGTAGTTCTCTGTTCAAAAATTTGTGCCAACCCCTTAGAAACCTCATCGTTTCCCATCCCTTGCGGTCCAAATTTCGAGGGTTACTTCGTTTGGTCACCTGATAGCTGGTGGTCCAGTCAAAACAGGTTGTTTTACGGTTCGTAGTCTCGTTAGTTAACAAGCTGTCATTTGAGACTATACCGTTCACCTTCCGCGCTGACCTGAAATGTTAGACTTGTGCAAAAATGGTTACTCTCACGCAGTACGGTGATCCGATGTCGCAGACACTCGAAAAACGATCATCCAACTGTGGGAACGCAGGTCTTAGTCCAGGAGAAACCGCGGGTCTGGTGGTAGGAATAATTGGAGTCGTTCTTACGGCGTTGACAGTACTGAAGGGATGGAAATGTTGGCAGTCAAGAAAGGTAATTCCCTCCATTAATTGTTGCCTGTCATATATGCTTCATCTTGGAATCTCGGGTTTCCTTTAGGAATATGTAACATGTTTATGACGACTGTCATTGATAGAATCAAGCTGCAGCAACCACCACGCAGAGCCACACGCCGTTACCAGCTCCCGCAGTTACTAACCACTTCCACATCTATCCACCCACGTTGGCACACCCCGCTCAAATTACAACCGATATTCCGCTATCGTTCATTGATTCTCCGGCACCACCGGCCCCATCATCACCTTTTTCGACCGCCACTAGTCCGCAGACGAATCAAATATCTATGAATGCAACGGCTCCTACCCCTGCAGAAGGATAGTGGTCTCTCAGTGCTAGGCCACAGTGTTTCACGATAAAAAGTTATATATATGAATGAACGTTGAGCGTAACAAACAACGATGATTGATTTCTATTCTCTGATGAAGCATCTCAATGGTTTCACGTTGCCTGTCTCTAGTATCAGTGCGTTTTCTTGAATCTCCAACCTGGGATCTCTTAAATATGAGCTCAGGGTACGTTCCTTTTTGTTCGTTGCTGATTGTTGTTGTATGTACCACTCTAGAGTACGTCGTCTGACAGGTGACTTCATGCATCGCCAAGCACTCGCCTGGCAGGTCTGTTTGACTATCTATTAGAATATCAAGTACCACATACTTTCCTACTTCGTAAGTAACTATGTCATCGATGTTTTAAGAGTATATATACAAAGCGCGCTCGCTTCTTCGTAACTAAGCAACGAAGATACTTACCATGATACTTGAATCTCTTAGCGCTGCCTTGCGCCTCAATGAAGCAGTTCACGGATTTGCATTTAAAGGCAAATGGTGTTTTGTAATAGCAATTCAATCTCATCAACCAAACTCGAACTGAGGGGATGGAGAGTGGGACGAAGAGACGATAGAGGTCTCAAATCTCGAATGGAATGGAAATGGTTTCTTTAGCTCTCAACCCTGAAATGGTAACAAGGGCAATCGAGGAGGTAGCTTGCTCGGGTATAGAGCTGTACCGCTATCCTGTCCTAGGGAAAAATAGTACTACATCTGGTTAAGCTTGAGAGTTTCCATTCCATTTCATGATTTTACAGAGATAGTTTCAGTAGTATGAAATGAGATCAAAATCTAGCGCATAGCATATTGGCCAACCAGAGAAGGTGCCATGTGGCTCTAAAGATTCCATTTTCCATCCCATTCGAAGGTTTGAGGACCACTATCAGAGGTAAGGACCTCCGATGCAGGAAAATGGCAGGGATTGTTAGGTAGTCAGCGTCTGACACCCCCAAAATCAAAATCATCAAATCTACTGCTATGGAATAACACAACACGCGTTCTTGAGTGAGCGGGACCGAAAATGTGTCTACTGCTTTTTTCATTCCCCAAAGACATAACGAATAGCCGTTGAAGATGCCAATGCCAAACAAACATGGGAGCGAATATTTGCTTTTTTCATGTGTTGGGTTAGGCGGGAGGGTCCCATTGTCTCTGCACAACCGAATCCCTGCTATTCATCGCACACTGCCCCATAAACACTAAAAAACCGTCGTTCTGAACCTCGCACCAGCGTTTACCTCATCTGTCCTCAAATCCAGAGCTCGAAAGTTCCATTGTTCTGAACAATCTCGTTGAAAATTCCAGTGTCACAATGCTTCCCCTATCTTTCCTTATTCAGTACGGCGCTCCGATGTCGCAAACACTCGAGAAAAGATCCACAGGTGGCAATGCTGGTCTTAGCACGGGAGAAACTGCCGCCCTGGTTGTTGGAGCAATTGGAGTTGTTCTCACAGCATTGACTGTGCTGAAGGGCTGGAGATGTTTGAAGTCAAGAAAGGTGCGATTCATACCGTACAAATCCCTTTCAGACTCATTTATTATGATCACCGATTACTATCTGTAAATCTGCATTAAATTACTGACAGATTGCCTTGCTAGAAGCAGGAGATCCCAACACCCACCCCGACTAGTTCACCGGCTCCAGCGATCATAAACCACTTCTACCTCTATCCACCGACATCGTCTCATCCCCGCTCCGATATCTCAGCGGACATGCCGCTGCCGTTGATTCCTACGCCGGCTCCACCGGCTCCATTATCTTCGTCATCGGATGCTGCCTAGACTATCACATATATGCCTGGGAAACATCGGTCTGGTGGGTGGATGTGGGTGTCAGAGCTCTTGATTCCGGGGCAGGTTAACTCTCTTTTGGTGCATGAATGTAACCAATAATTATGTTGTTCTGTTCGTGATTTTCTCGTGATCTAAGTCTGACGATCTACCGATGCGTTAAAACATGTCTCTATATGAACTATTTTCTCAAGATGTTCCACCACCCTGTTGGCTAAATCACCCTATCTGCGGAAGGTTTGGATTCCGTCGGAATCTACCTACATGGGTGTAACTTCGGTTGTCTCACACCGGTGCGCCGCTATCAACCCGAACAGCCTTCAATCACCTTATACCATCACCAGCACTAATTTTTATTTATTCACAACCATGCTGCTATCAATTATTAGACAGGCTGATTCTACCAACAGGGTGTAACAGAGACAATGTTTTGGTCCCCACACAAGCCATCACTCGGAAACGTGATATAAGGTAAGGAGATGAGTATTGCCTCGCTCCCATAAATAGCATTATGAATAACATTGTCGAATAAATATTTTGCTGTTCTGTTTGGCCATACTTGTCTCCTCAACCTCTGACCATCATTCAGGTACTTGGCACGAGAAAACTTTGCGATGAACTTAGACTATCACTAGGTTGGCATCCTCAAGTTCGTCATGTAGTACAGATGGATGAGATTAGATTCTCGTTGTTATCTGATCCGTCTCTATTCCAATATCTTGCGTTATCAATATTTCCACTGCTCCGCCGCAGCGAAACGTCTCCCATTATCCAGTAGGAAAAGATCTTGGCTGTTCCGGAAACAATGACGTGGCCTTGCTCCAAGTAGTATACTCTAGCCGGTGGTGTATTGGGCCATGGGTTTGGCATCGCGATCTGCCGCTATGGTGTGGTTACACGACATCGCGCATAAATAACCGGTCGATATGCAGATGTAGCAC
The DNA here is from genome assembly GCA_014904905.1 of Wilcoxina mikolae CBS 423.85. Lineage (NCBI taxonomy): Eukaryota > Fungi > Ascomycota > Pezizomycetes > Pezizales > Pyronemataceae > Wilcoxina > Wilcoxina mikolae. The sequence goes on along the minus strand of MU122474.1, from coordinate 21,797 downwards.
GCGGAACATAGACCACTTCGTGGGTCTTGAAATACGATAATCTTTATGAAAAGCAATAATATCAGGTTGAGATAAGGTGCACTTTAGAGCACGGGGTATGGTACTTGGCACGCTAACACTTAGATTAACCTCCGTTCCTCTCCATACCCCTCAGTGCATCATTATTTTGTAAATTCATACACACGTCACCACACCCAATATAACCATAGAGACCAGAAATACCGCCACCCCAAACACCACAGTCTCCGTAAGCAGGTGTCCCGTTGGCATGATCGGCTAGCCCGCGGCAGAGGCGTTGGCAGTTGCGTCAGGCCAGGTAAATGCTCGACCTTTCTACCGGTGAGTTGTGGGGACAAATAACGGTGATGGCGATTCCTGGGCCGTGGGTAATGGCTGAAGCGGAGAGGTAAACGATTGTAGTGGAATACCGTGTCCGGGAGAGACTGCGCTCGGGATATCATGTGACTGCATCGATGCGAGCGGCAGCTGGGGTTGGGGCGAACGGGGTGGAGATGTAACACGTTGTGATGGAACTTAGTACGGAAGGGAGGTTGAAGCAGCCGGAGGGTAGTAATGGTAGTTGTATGTAACCCATGGAGTAGACGGAGGCTTGGTGGTTGTGCGGGACTACGAACGTCAGCCTGAAGGCTTACCGCGGGGACAAGAACGGACTCTTTCTCTCAGCTTCCAACATTTCCATATCACGGTCAATGCAGTTAGAAAGACTCCAATGACGGCGACGATAAGGCCGGTCTGTTCTCCTGTGGCGAGGCCACCGCTTCCACTTTCGTCGTCGGATCTTTTTTGAGACGCGTGGGTAACTGAAGAACCGAATATATCCATATATGGAGAGGGCATTGTTACACAGAATTACTGTTGGTGTAGATTGAATTATGAAAAATAATCAAGAGTTATGGGTTCGTAAAGAATCAGACAGCTATGCAATCGAAAAAAATAGATATCAGAGGAAGGAAAAGAACCAAGTTGCCGGGGCTTTGGTCCTTAAGATATAGACGCAGCAAGTGGCTTATTGTCGGTTAATATCATTGTTGAATAACTGCTAGCTTGGCTATGGAACCGAAACATCTAGTATTTAGTTTTTAAGATGGCCCGTGCTCACGAGACAGACTAGATGTTATAAGAAAATCTCGATTAGATTCTGGCTTATCTGATTGACCCCCTCAAAGTCTCCACTCTCCAGGCTTCCCAACAGTCCGTCCCGGACTACAATTTATTGGGCGGAGGGTTTTTGGACTAGGGGACTATGGCCTGCATGTTAGCTAAGTGACAGGTGGGTGAAACGAGTGATGCGGCAGTGACTAGCCTTCACTCGGATTTGCACTCATGAACACCTGTCACAAGGTTCCTGTGCCCGACATTTGGACACGAGAGTTTTAAGCTCTGTATTCAACTACGAAATGAGTGGTTTTCAATCCAAAAACCCAGAGATAGGGAGCTGCAACCTCCTCCAGGGCCTGCTAGACCCCCCTCCGTGCTCTAGGTGTCTCTATACTTGCCCTGCCCTGGATGACGATGGCGGGTCCTGAAAGATTGGCGCCTGCCCGGACTATTGGGCACTCTGCCACTCTCCTTCACCCGAATGTTGTTTCGTGCGTTATATTGCTGTTCGAACGGTAGTTCTAAGCAATCTCTTTGTAGGAATCTTGCGGTGCTTACTTCACGTTCCGAGTTTCAACATCAAGTAATTATTATCTCTAACGATCAGGAAATGGGCGAAATTCTTGATACATAGTTAGATGATGGAAGCTGTCTATTTCACTTCAAGGAACATGATAGCCGGGAAACAAAGCCCCTCCAAAACAAATTGCCCGAAACCAAAAGGTCGCACTTCTCCTTTAATTGAATGCCCGTTCAAGCCGTCGCTGCGAGAGGCGGCCATGTCTAACTCGAAGTTGGTTCAGCGTTCGTGGGACTGTGCTCATCGCTGGGCTTGAAGTATCCCTGACCACTCTTAGACCTACCGCATATCATGCAGTAAGCCCGACTAGATGCGTTGGTGATTCCGCAATAGTTGCACACCCAATTGGCCATGGTTTGATCGTTGTTGTGAATGTTGTGTGAAGGCGAATTGTGGTAGTTGTGAGTTTAGATCGAAGGTGATGGGAGAACAAGGGGATGGAGTAGGTTTATAAGTTGGGTTCCGAGGGTCGCACTGAACCTTATTTGGCTCTTTCAAAGTGAACCATTCAATTTCTCTTCTTGTATGAGTCACTCGGGTAGATTTATTGAATGACTCGGGGGGTGAATACTGGCATAGAAGTACCTATTCGTTGGGGAAGTTTTCTTGAAACCAATAAGGTTAGGCAACACGGGATGATTGAAATTTCCCCAATATTGAAATCTACAAATACAAACGACAAAAAACGCAACGGCGGTGCGTTAAGAAGGAATATTGATATAGAAAGCCAAACGGGCTTCATCCCCCATCCGAGAGATATAGCTCATAGATAGGAGACCCTCGAGGTATTGGCCGGCGGCCGTCGAGCATTTTCAGCACTCGGGAAGAAATATAACTTGACGTTTGTGACCATTATTCGTTAGGTTCGTGCACACAACTAATAATTTCATAGGAAACCATCATCATATCCAATGCTAGCATATCTAGTTATCCAGCACTATTCATAACGCAACCGAAACCGTCCAATGTTCGTCACTAATAATTAACCTGCTGCAAGAGCCTAAGTCATTGCAACTGGCCACGTTGATGCCCGGGTCGTTTGCCTGTTGACTGGTCTTTGCTCTGGATTGGAGGGGATCGATAAGGGCGACGGTGACGGCGGTTGAACGGTGAATGACCGCAGCAGGACGTCTGGCTCAGCAGAAGAGACCGGCAACTCGTGACGTTGATGTAACGGTGTACAGTGAATATTAAAGATGTTTGTGACTGGCGCGGTATGCTGGGGCGGCATGGCGGCAGCGTTTGATCGTTCCTGTGGAGGAGCAACTGTAAGTGTTCTATATTCCTGGTGCTAGATTCGACAACTAAGGCGGCATTAGTCACTCTTCTCAAACTCCACAATTCCCAACATTTCAACAACACAGCGAACGCGGTGATCAGAACCCCAACTATTCCCACTGAAAGCCCAGCAATTTCTCCCCCACTAAGACCCCCGCCTCCACCGGAGGACCTTCTGCCAACTGTTTGTGATATCGGACCGCCATAAACAAGCTTCGCGGCAAGTATCTTGTGTAGAGTATGCATTCTTGTTGAGCGGCTACAAATGTGGTGTCGAAAGAATGGGGTCTAACAAAGCAAGACCTTGCGCTGTGTCTGATGGAATAAGGCGGGGAACCCGAAGTGCGAGACATGCGTCACTAGTCATCATTAGAATAGGACATTTGCAACCGTAGGTTAGGTGTACTAGATGATACTCCAGAAGGTCTCAATTCAAGCAGGCACAGCTAGCTTGTACATAGTTCGTGGGAGCTGAAATGCCTAGCAGCTGAGAACACCGAGCGGACCGCTGGTGTATCGGCAGAAAAACAACGAACGTCATCAATTATCGTAGTGACGGCCATTTTATAAGGGAACTTAAAGTGCGGCAGAAAGTCTGATTTAGATTGACGGTATCTAATCGGACAGGCACGGAGGGACTGATATTGAGTGATGGGGTCACGCCGATATAAAGTTGGTGCTAGCCACCCGACCCAAGCCACTGAACTGAAATAGGCACTCCGATCCCTATCATGACCCATGCATCTAATCTTATCCATCCGTATCACCCGTCTAATCATACCTCACGGGATCACTCGTCAAATAATTTGAATTTGAGGTATCTATTGGAGGTCAATCGATATAATTCGGACCTGGTCCACCCTTAAAACACGCCAGTTACTCACTTAAGATGATCATTGTATTTGCCTGCGAAAGCAGATTCCGCGAAATTTAGGAAAAACCGCTGGGTCATGTATGTACCGTAATGATCTGGTGCTATAGCGTTACTCGGGGACACCCCGACGGGTTGAAATAGCAGATTAAAGATCAGATATAGATGTTAAGTTTCAATTATTGAGCCTAAAGGAAAGTGTTTTTAAGTCTCCCTTATTATATCGCTATTTTCCTAACCATTTTCTATGTAGGTACGGTTGAAGTGTAACGAGATATGTGTCCGTGAATATACGCTGTTCGTGCTCCTAAGCAGGAAATGTTGGATTCAAATACCCATATATGAAATTTGTCTGGTCGTGAAAGAATTTCTGCCAATTCAATGTGAATAGAATATTTGCCATAAAGTTTACTGCCAATTTGGATGCCTTATAACTGTTGAGTTCTGAGAAGTGATTGATTCAAGTGTTTCGAGATACATTCTGATGAGAACAGTATTCTAACGAACTCCGTCAAATTACTTTGTGGCTTGAAGTGAGCGAAGCGAAGCCCCAGCCATGTGATTTTTTTTCATCGAATATTGCCTGTTTGGGAGGACTAGCGGTTTCTATCCGTGGATAATAATAACGTGGCATGGTTTTTTGGTGCACATGCACCAGGATTGAATAGATGGAGATGGTGCACTGCGATGCAAGATAGCCGAGATCTGTGATAAAGAGTTTCTCCGAACCCTAATCCACCACCTCCGAAATCGTGTATAAGGAACATAATATTAAACGTACATCATTGTAGCACCGCTCAACAATTCCGGACATCTTATGCCCTTTCCCCTTTCTTCCTCGCCGCCAGCTTCCACAAAAACAGCGTCGCCGCGCTCAACAGAATACACACCGCCCAAAATAACCAGAACCCCTTGCTTATGACAAACACGCCATCCTCGTGCACCGCAAAGAAGTTACTTTCAAACATAGTCTACCATCATCAGCACTTCACAAGTGGGGGACGGGAGACAAGTACCGCAATCGTTGTACCAGGCAAAAACACCAACGTAACACTTGCAACCACCCTCATCGTCCTACTATCTCTTCCCATCCTACAACTCTCGTCTCGTGCCTTCCTACTATCCTGCTGCGCAACAAGATTAAAAGCCAACACAATCGTATTCGCCACCTTCTTGCAACACCCGTCGAGGCGGAGATGTGTGGAGTTGAATAAACCCTGTACATACTCCAGTTCCATTTGCATGTTTGTGTTGTCGAACAAGACGGAGTGGGATTTGCAGAGCTGTGACATGGTACATAGTACCGCTGCGGAGCTTTCAGAAAGGTGCAGGAAGTGTTTGGATAAGTTGTGGAGTTGCTGGAAGTCGATTATGAAGTCATTTGTGGGGGAAGCGGAGGAGGAGAGGTGGAGGATTTTCTTTCTACCATGTTAGCGGGATGCGGTACCATACAGCCTCAACACTACTATACACTGTTAACACGCTCCACACAATATCATCTAATACCCTCCACATCTTCATCATCACCTGCACCCACAACACATACGAATCCTCCAAAACCTTCTCCGTCCCTCCCTTCTCCTCCAACAACCCCCTCAACCTACCCTCCAGACCCGGGAAATCACCAGACGACACTAAATCCACCCCCCCGCCGTTAGTAATAAGATACCACCCTGCAGAAATCCACCCATCATCCCTCGCAGCTCTCCTAGTAATCTCAAACTTCCCGTTTTCGCCACGATGCAGAGAAACGCCCTTGCACAGGAAGTGAAGCCAACTGCGGGTACTTGATAGGCCGAAGGCGTAGGTTACGCCTTGTTGCCTTTCGATATGATATGCAGGAGCGAAGGAGAAGGCTTTGTGGAGCTCTGAAAGGTCGTGGGAGTTGGTTACGGTGGGAGTGTTGGTTGGGGCAAAGATTATACGGATGGGAGAAGGGGATTCCTGCGTGTGTTAGCAGGGGATGGAGAAACTATAATAACCCCGGAACCCGCCATCAGTGGTTCAAAGAACCGCGCTTATATATGGAACCCACTGCTTCGCATATGCTATCACGAGAGATGCGATACCGCGACCCTGCAGGTAGGGTTAAGAAAGGCCAGCTTGACATCGATTGTTACCCCCAAACTGGCTGGGCTCGTGTCATGGAACTTGTAGTTATCACAACCGACGATCTTTATGCCAGTCCGGCGGCACAGGCTCCTGACGTACACAGCTGGCAGTGAGAACCCCAGTCTAGCATGGTACAGCATACACTGACGATTCCTAGTCGTACTTGGATCAAAAATGCGGGCCCGCTGCTTATGGGGTTGGCATATTGGCCGGTCAACCAGTGAAGAATCTTGATGAAGAGGAGATGTCGCGGGAAGACTTAAAGCTGGTCTGTATGAAATGGATCCCGGCGTGTATTGGAATCGCAGTGCTTCTGCCGCTCCCGGCAGATGCGTACATCTCACCTTACGCGGGAAAGTACGCCCCATTTCTATACCGCTTCTACCACCACCCCAATTTCTACATCAATAAGAACGAGAACCGACTAGGCTCCGCCGCCGATGTGGACCTTACGAAAGAGCGGCTTCTGAGGCCAAGTCAGCTCTGCTACCTCCAATAGGCATCGGGAATCGTCTGTGGCCCCGGCGACAGTCATCCTGATGGCGGGAGCGTGTTTACGCAGTATATTTTCGTGGCGTATTCCACGGCGCAGTTCAATCACGCCTCGAGTGAGGATATGGATATATTGTTGAAAGTGGCTGAAGGCGCTGCTAGGTGCGCTAGCGTGGGTGCGTTCTGGTGCGCCGCGTTTTGCATACCTGGTGAGATTCTGGAGCAAGATATGTACTGCATGAGTAACATCATCAGGGGTTCGGACTCGCTGGTTATCGCTGTCAAGCCGCCCGACAATCCACATCATTTGAAAGACTCTGGCTCTTCTGACCCGCTCGTGCAGTGGGGGAAGAGAATGTGGACGTTCCCCGAAGGGTTCTTGAGTCCATCCCACAAGGACATTCAAGTCTACACTGTTGAGATCTCTCAACATCACCCCACTGGCGCCGTCTCCACCACTCTGGAGGTAATTGCAAAGCGTGACTTTCCCCATCGGGTATGGAGCGATGCGCCGGAGGCTAGACAGCTTATGGACCACTACCTCGGAACGCAGATCTTGAGCCGGCTTGAGGTCTCGGTTATCGCGTTCCGATGTCTTTAGCGTATTCTCGGAGGAAGAGGCTAGTTCGGACTGCGGCAGAGCTGTTGTTGCTGAGAATGAGTACCGTGGGGTCTATTCCTATTCTCGATGTTTGCCCGCAGTAACCCTGCCTTCATCACGCTTGTGCTTATTTTCGTTGCCGTGATATTTGCGTCGCCTTACCTGCTAAGGGTGACATATGGCGGTAAATTCTGGTCGTCAGAGGCACGTCTGTTTGGATTCGAGGGGTATATGGATGCGGACACGATCGAGGAGCATATTTTTGGTTACTCACTCAAGCGATTTTCATGGAGTGCAGCTGGTAGCCCACTTTCACGTCACATCACCAATGAATATGAAGAACGGATCGGAAGGCATCCCACGGAGGACCCTCAGATCAGACGGCTGGTGGAGGCAAGTAATAACTCTTTCGGGAAGCAAAAGATATTCACCATCATCGATACGTTGACTATGGTTGGTTTGCAGGTTTGAAGTTGTGGTGATCCCTGGCTGACTTCTATAGACTCTACATCTCATACCGGCCGTGCGTCCACCCGTTGTAGCCCTAATTTGTGGGAAAGAAGGAGGAATGTTGAGAGCAGTCCTGTGCTCGTACGACTGGAAAACACAGACACTATTCCGGCAATCGGTGCAGCGGATGGAGACACCGTCAATTGATTACATTCATCGAATTGCGAGGGTTAGGTTTGGGTTTGAGCGAGAAGTCTCTATGGGTGAGTTTGGAGGCCGAAGATCACGCAATGAATACTGAAATGACAAGTTACAGATTTCCCAATGGACCAGTTCAAGATTGGTGGAGAGGAGCTGGTTTACGGAGGCACGGGGAAGAGTCGAAATAATTATCATGGCGTTCGAGGAGTACATGAGGACGGGACGTTTTGGTGCGCGCTAGATATATGAAGGAACGAAACAATAGAAAGAATGCGACGGGATTCTGATTATATAGCAAAAAAATCTCCCCCGATATACTCTTATGTGGAATGACGTATTAGATGGTAGGGATCGCTCGCTTAATACACTTGCTTGCCGGGATACTTCTAGACTTATGCGAGTGACAAAACATTCATCCGATATGTTCCAGCCAATTTGGTACATTTTAAACGATTGGTGAGATGGTTGTGTAACAGCGATCGTGCAGGCGTTCTTCCATTGAACATATCGGGTTATGTTCTCCTCTGGAGCTCGTATTCATACTCTATACTCTACTTTGCGATAATAATGAAGGCTTGTTGATAATCCAAACTTCTCAAGATTTCGACACCGAGTGCTTTCTTTTGCCACTACAACTTTATATGAAGAGCACTCAATTCGGTCTTAAAATAATTCGGAAGGCCTAATGCAGGTAATAACGAAAGGGAAAGAAATCAAGCTTCAGCCGTAGCTGATTCGCATGCGCACTGTGGTCTCATTCTCGCGGGTTGTCACGTTGGAACCGCTGATGAAAAAGGAATATGACTTGTGTCGAACCAATAACAAAGCCCCATCGACGCCTCCAATCCAGACCCAATCCCAGAGCAGGAAAACCGTCCTTTCCCCTATCACTCGTACCATCAAGCTCTAGTTACTTCGTACCAGCCAATTCTGTTACTCCCTGCATCCTCGCATAAGGGTATACAAAAGCACCCCTTCTTCCTTCCCGCCAGATTTTAAAAGGTTTCCCGCCACCACCACCGCAATGCACTACCTGCTCCTCGCCATTTTCCTTCCCCTCGCCCTAACAGAACCTCTCCGCCCCCGGCCATCGCCTAGCTATTACCCTCACATCGCCTCGACTTCCCGTGACGCCCCATCAGCATGCCTTAACATAGCGCCCACCCCCATCCCCGAACTCCGCCACCGAGATCTTCAACGACGCCAGATACCAGACTCACTCGGCTGGAGTGATCCGTCAACATGCAACGTCGGCGTCTGCGCTTCTTCCCTGTACTGCACCGTCTTCGGCACCCCTTCTGCTGCGACCGACACCGTCGTCGGGATCTGCTGTGTCCCGTTCGTTGTCCCCCGTACGACTGACCTACCTTCCTCCTTATACTAACCTTTGTCCCTTCACTCAGCGGGCCATCATGTCCCTTCCGCACCTCCTGCGTCGACCTGGCTTCGCACACTATCTCCACAATCGGCACCCAGCTCGCGGTATACACCAATGGCACAATCTTCTGGTTCTTCCCTCTATCCCCCCCTCCCATCCCCCGTTAACAACAACAGCGGCACATCCTACCCCTACTGTTCCAGTCGGTTCGTAAAATACGGATACGGCCTGGGAACATTCGTAGACGTCGACTGCTACAACCACCAGATCGGACAGATGACGAATACGGTCCTGAATCCGAGCTGGAGACTATATGCGACCGAGACGAATCCAGCGAAGGGTCCTAGGCCAAGTATTACGTATACTACTGAATCCCTGACAACCTCCTCCCCCAGCGCCTCGGCTACATCTGCCCCACCGGCGACTGCAGGCGTCAGTGGCGGGAAACAAGATTTATCGACAGGCGCGATAGTAGGCATAGCGGTAGGAGGTGTCGCAGCGATCGCGCTGTGTGTGCTGGCTGTAATAGCGGTGCGGTATTTCTTGAAAGGTCCGACACCACCCCCCGCACCAATGGGGTATCAGGGAAAACAGCAGCAGATGGAGCCGATGTCGCCGGCACCGGTGTATACCCCACAGCAGGGTTATTACCCTCCGGAACAGCAGCAACAGCCACAGCAGCAGGTGTATCATAGCGGTGGAGCGGGGTATCATGATCCACCACCGGGGGTGTATCAGTTAGGGTAGGGGACACGTTGTGTTGTGAAATAGAAGGGGCAATGGAATTGGGGTTGGTTCAGGTAGTTTAGCGAGATTTAGTGCCATGATTCATCTCCCCGGGGGGGGGGGGGTTGAAGGGATAGAAACTTGAGTATGGGGTGGTGTTGAAGACTAAAACTTGCTTTGTGAATCCCTGGAGACCTGAGACGTATTAATCTCCCATATGTTTTGAGACAAAGTCAAAAAAGATAACCCGTTCCAGCCTGTAAGGTTCACCCAACCTAACTTTTGTACGGTGTAAAAAAAAAAGTTCCCAAGCCACCCCGTTATTATTGGTCTGGGAAGAAAGTAAAGGGAACCTTGGTGGGTAGTGTAACCACTACGTCATAGGGCTGAAGCAGCAGCCAGCATACGGAATATTTAGTACGTACGATATTTCAATCATATTTTTTTTGTTTTGACAGTACAACGTAGCATTATAAACAATTATCTAGCACAAATAGATAAGATTGGTTACACTGGCAGTATGTGAAGACAAGTAATGGGTTCGAAGTTTACAGATTCGATCTGCGTGTGAAACCAGTACATGTCCTGCACCAAACAAAAAGAAAAGACAACATGTAGCAGATCGCAATCGTCACTAAACGGCGTCGACAAAGAAGCAGTATCTGCCGTCAACCTGGGAGAATGTCTCCAATACAGTTGGACAGTTAGCGGGAATCCTCCGGATTTTGTTGGGGCGTACTGAAGTCGTGTCGAGAATTCTACCATGGACCTGTCGTAACATTGGCCGTCGACGTCGGCTTTTAGCAAGCACTCTGTGGGCACAATTCAACGCATAATTCGAATTTCTGAATAAAGGTGCAAAAAAAAAAAAGTAGAAGGCTTGTTCTATAAGGCAACTACACTCGTCAGTTCAGTATCACACAGCGTCTCACAGCTGTCACATAGTCTTACCCGTCATCGTCCCCTGCCGGTTATAGATTATATTGCCTATTTCGTCCGAACCAGCAGAGGGACATGTCGACTTTTGGCCTGGGAACCTGTCCCTGCCGATTCGATCTCTTCACTACATGTGCAAGAATGTGTTATACTTAAAGCTTGAGATTTTTCATAACGTATCACTCACGTACAAGAGTATCAGTATATATCGTCGGTCTTCTTGTATGCACGTATTGACAGGGGCAATTTGGAAATATGGGATGAATGTCAGAAAGTTTGAGCTTTTTTTGGCGGAGTCGAATAGTTGACCTAATTTGTTCAAAATGCCGTTAGATTTTGGACGAGAATCGCATCATCAGAGTGACCTTCTTGTTTGTACCCGCGGGATTAATTAGTATTGCATAGAAGAGATGTGCCGAGCTCACACCCGTCTCCTTAGCAAATTCAGCTCCGGGGGTATGTTTGCTGTGTTCTGCATGAAGCTTTCGACCGCGACAGATCATGAAATATCACTCATGTTTGTGGAATGCTCCAGTCTTGAGATATGGGAAATCGGTCTTTTGCCAGGCACTATACTCCAACCAAGAGAGAGAAGAAAAGGCGCAGAATCGTGATCGTGCAAGAGACAATGTAGCGTGTGTAGATACAAGAAGGGGACTCTCACTATCTCACAAGAAACCGTTGACGCTCTGCGGCCCGTCCCGGCGATAGACTTTGGACATCCGAATCCTCAGGCGTGGCTTAGTCTCGGACCACTACTGGTACGTCAGTAAACAATTCGAGACTAGGCGTGGCTATTTGGATTGGTTGCATCGTTCAACACCATCCTGGGCATTATTAAATATATCAAGCGAGAAGGATCAGCAACAGGATGGGAGAGCGACGGTCGGGCGACGGTTATACTGATTTCCACCCCAGGCGAAGAGTGTTCTGAGCATAGCAGTTAGCGCCTCTTACTCGCCATCATACCGTTCAGTTCTATCTCCAGAGTAAAAGAGGGTTGAGAATGGCATTTTGTGCATCGCAAAAGGTCTCTCGTTACGGAATAGATAACGCTGGACGTGTACTGCTAGTAGTGTCCAGCGTGCTGTGTTTAGAATCTAAGCTAAGCCTCAGACAACTCTACAAGGTATACCCTGGATATGACATGTTGTGTAGTGATCGCTGATGTCAGTGACGGTAACGGAATCAGGCTCAGCTAAATGTTATTATCAGCCTCTTCGCGACAAGCCATCGACTTAATCCGTTATGGCGGTCGGTGAAGCTGTGATGTTAACCTCGTAGATGCTCAGGCATGAAACGAAAACAAGCAACTAGAAACCAATCTAACATGCAACCTTTTGAAGCAACTAATGTAGTTAGCTCTAATACAGCCAACAAGAGTACAGTGTGTTGCTCAAAATTTCTAAGTTTTAGCGCTTTCAATTATTATCATATCCGTGTCGTTGCTACTGCTGGACCCCTGAATACATAAAATATGCCACTTTCGGATGGTCAGAGCATTGAGTTTTGGTGCAGTGTTTATCTCGCATGCGTTAAATGTAGAGGAGAGAAACCTGTATGTAGTGATGCTGGTCGACTGATAATATGACATCATGGTTCAAATTGTGACACGCGGCATATCCCGTTGCGGCTCAACTTGCGGCTCATGTGAAGCAAGAACCTTGGTAGGTAGTACTAGGGTACAAGGGTATATGGGCGCGGTGACACAGGGCAAAGAGCGCCCGACTTTTTTTCCCCATACAACGAGAAATGCCAAGATCCTCATCATTCACTACACAGCAATTATTTTTCTGAGAAAACCTCATAGAAGCATCTCTGGTGGAGTATTCTCACTCCCTACTTCTTCATAATTCTCTCTATTGTTGTGGTGGAGGTTTCGAATTTCCGATTCTATGGGAGCGCCCGACTTTTGGTACCCTCCGAGTACATTTACTACATACGTCATTTACAAATTTTACCTTCAAGCTACGATTTCACATAGACCTCTACGGAAGGGTTGAAATATTGCAGCACGGTGGGTTGAATATGACTAGGAGAAACTTAATGACTGGTAATAACCCCAACCCACGAATTTCTGCTTGAGTGAGCCGGTGTGACGCTCTTTGGTACAACGCAGATGAGATTGTACGGCATCGATCGTTGGACTTACCGGTATTTAGCTTTATCGGTGTTGAGCTTGTAGGGTGTTATTTCAAAGCAATACTTTCCGCTCCAGCCGTATTTAGGCTTCCCTTAGGCATACAGCCTCAATGAGAGAATGATTCTACACAAAACCAAAAACGAGATACAAGTTAGGTATTGGAAATAGCAATTGTCAATTCGGTTCGGGGTTAGACAGACTCATTAATTATGAATAACTCTGCCTTATCTTCGGTACAATCACGGGAATTAAATGACTTTCTGCCGGACAATTCAAATGCAACTGTCCCTAGGTATTTCGTGTACAATCCCACCCAAAGTATTCTCCCAGTCAATATTCCCAGATCTCGGAAAATCCTCGTCATGGAACACTAACCATTGAGCGCTCTGCCTCTGCGTGCTGGAACATAGTTAGCGACTGTCAGTAAGAGTAGGACATCTCGACTGGACAATTCACACACCACCTAATCAGATGAACTTGGCGGTTTTGTTACTGTAAAGCCCGAGAATACCCTGCCATTCGAATTTGCGCGTTTTCAACGGCAGGGTTTCCGACCTCGAGTACGCCCGATCCATTTCAGGACACACCAAATACATATCTTTGGTTTGCATTGCTCCATTTCTGACCCATTTATACTTTGTACCGTTCCTAACGTCAAGACAAACGAGCGCTGAACCCTGATTCGTGCTGACTTTCACCATGATCAGCCCGCTCAGCAGCATCGTCCACATCGTAAGGGGATGGTCGATTGAGAACCCGTCATTCGCCGTATTTCGAAATACCGAGTTGAATGGCCCACGTGTGTTGAGGATCGAAATATCTTCGTCACTCAGAAGCTTCGCCAAGATGATTTGTTCCGGTACTCGTGTCACAGCGTGCAGCTCGCTCACACTCCGGCACACTACCCGCCGCAGCAAAAAATCCCGCCAAGACCATGTTTCCACTCGCACTGACTTTCCGACTAGGATCACGAACGCGGCTAGGACCCAGCAGTAGGTGGTGATGTTGAAGGGGTCGACGCCTTTGATCCTGGACTGCACAGTAAATCCAATTACCAGGCCACCGACAACTAAGATTATGGCTGCGATCATCACAGTCCAAACATACACCTCGCACTTGACAATGACGGAGTTTTCGTCGTAGATCCAGCCGTTCATTATTCTGCCAGCCTCCGCGAGTCGCGCTGACATGATTTCGTGCGCTTCTCTGTATTGAACCAATGTACGTGTAGTATTTAACTCGCCCTCGCGAAAAGTCCTGCTCTCAATTTCAGCCAGCCGGGTCCCCCCGAGCAGCCGGTCACGAGTCATCAGTCCTCGGGATAGCGTAGATACGTCCGAACGAGCTGGATGCTCATCGGCCTCGGCGTAGTCATCCGTGAACAAGCGGAAGAAAGCCCGGAACTTGCCTAGTTCCGGACGAAGGGCGTATTTGTCGTTGCCAGGGACCTTGCGGGAGAACGCACTGATTTCCACCATAACAGGGATATCCGACAAAAGCAAGGGGTTCGTCAGGAGTAAAGGTACCATTATGGTGAGTAATTCTTCCATTGTACGGAGAACAAACATACCGCCAGATGTGGTACATCCCAGTGCCGATGGTGAAATTGAGGCTGTTGGGTTTGAAAGGGGCGGGACGTGGTCATCTGGTAAGATATCGTTCCATTGTATTCGTGTTCGTATCAACTGAGGTTCTTCTGAAATCCCGACGTCTGGATTTGACGCCGGTATACCTCGGATATCGATACTTCTTCGTTGTGGCTGGGCATGTTGTATGGACTCAAGGTTTTTGACGGTTTTCTGGAGAATCTCGAAAGCACAACGCGCGATGCTAAGCGCCTGGGGGCTGGAAGTGGCGTTAAGGTCCCCGTCTCGCTCTTGGAAAACCAATGTTTTGAAACCCTCCAAGCCAGTATCGTACGCAACTGAGCAAACTTCGTAGGTATCCACCAATGGGACGTGGTAGCCTTGTCCCTTTATCGGGTGTAACGCTGCTAGTAAAAAGGAACAAAGTAAAGGTGCAAAAACGGTGTATACTGACTCGGCTCCCTCACCATCCCCAGCACCCCGGTCGGCATTAACTGTGATTGTTTGCACCTCTACGTCCGTACTTTCATTCTTCGTTTTCTGCTTCTCATTTGGATTTCCATTTGCGTTTAGGGTCTTGGCGTTGAATGCAGACGTTGCATAGTTGGCCGTATCCACGGCGGTGTCGATAGACTTTTTGATATCCCTCAAAAGTACCTTCATTTTGGTTGATAATTTCGTCAAGACTGCCAAGCATGAAGTTACCCACTTGTCTCCCTTCGCAGAGTTGACCAATATCCTCGCGAGAGCGACAGTAACATAATCGATCAAAGCAAAGGTTGCCTCTCGGTCTTTGACTAATTGCTCGTGGGTTGTCTTGGGGTTCGGGGATGTGTTGTCGGTATCCTTCGCCGCGCGGCAAATAAGGCGTTCTCGACCAGCTTTGAATAATTCGGAGTCATAGTTCTCTGGTGACCTTTCCAGATAAAGTGATTGGTAATCGAGGCGACAGATGTGTACGCTTTCCAGTAACGGATCTGCAATGGTGGACAGTGTCTTATACCTACTTTTAGTTACTTCGCCTAGGCCTAGCTGGGGAAAGCTCAAATTCTTCTCAAGGTCCACGACTCCCTCTACCAATCTCTTGCTCTCCATCTCCCAGAGTTTCTTCATTTGTTCCCAGGAAATGCCGTAGGGATCCAGGTCATCGAAGGTCGGTTGGCTGCCTCGCCCAGAAGTGTCTAGAGTTGGGCCATGATTCTCGGGAGAGTCAATTTCCGAGTGCCCGAGAACAACTTTCATAACCTCTTGAGCAGAGACCTGGATTGGGCTTAGTACCGTGGTTGCTGGGGTTGTAGAGTTTCGCGTTGCTGGGTTCGATGGCAACGACGAATGCGAGCCGAATCTCTTGCGTGCGTAGTACCGTATTTTCGAGTGGAAATCATCCAGAATACCGGGCGACGGAAATGTTGGCCCATCTGGGGGGGGCTTTGGCCATGAGTGGGGAGCGTGAGGGATTCGCCGTATATTTGGGGAGTTCGAGCTGATACCAGGATTGGAAGTTTCCGCGGATGTAACTTGAAGGCAAACGCTCTTAGCCTCTGTCGCCGCCATGTCTGTACGAAACAAAAGTTAGCTTATTGTCACAATCATCCCAAGAGTTCTTCCGGCTGCCGTATCCCTGACCATGTGTATTTGCTACTCACAAGCAGAGATCGTGGAATGGTGAGAGACGGGCTTGGGTTGTGCGGTTGTCGAATATACCTCGGGGTTAAGGGAGCTATGAACTCAGTCATCGCTGCACTGATATCCAGATAGCCAATTATAACATCATTGTTACTACTTAATACAGTCAGGTGCAGTCGCACTACCACTATTGTCCCACCCACCATACCTGCATACCATCACCAATTGATTACAACACCATGCATCGTCCATACAATTCGCCACGAATGAAGCAGATATAGAAGAGCTAAGAATGATGACTGGTGCATAGGTAAGGTAAGGCAATACAGCACAGTATGTGTAGGAAAAACAAATACAGGACAGCATGATTTCATTCGAACTTATCCACTGGATCATGGTCGGCCATCAATCTCCTGAACGTGTGTCCGCGGATACTTCATCTTGTGGTGCGTGCAGAAGCTTATCACGAGCAAGCGACCTGCAAGTGTCATCGTTTGTGACTACACGGCAGATGAACAGATTTGGTGCAAGAACTCCGATCCCCAATTGAGTAGATTTCAGCCCGGACCTGATATCTAGATAAGTATGGACCGGCGATTAGGCCGACCACTCAAGAGATGGCGATCTTGAGTTTGGTGTGTGCAAGCTGATTATTGAGTGACTCGCTGAAGTAGTTTCAATTTACCAGCAATTCAAGAACTTGCAGATGGAGTTACTCGGTACAAGGAAAAAGTCCTGAGATATTTTTTTGCTTTTCTCGCAGGTATCCTCTGGCAGGATATCCAGCAAAAGTGTACTTAGCTTTTTGCAGCCTTTCGGCTATGCATCTCAAACTTTTTCTTTGTACCGAGTATATGCAAACCGACCCACCAAAACAAACAGCGCCTACGAAAGTCTCCTGAGCTCCCCCACATGAATTTAAAAGATTGGCTGCCAAGAGAGCATTGCGCGAATGTTATTGGCCTCAAAAACTGGTGGAGACATTCCATGTGGTTCTGTGCTTTTACAGGTGTGTGGACGGGGATCGCACCGATGTGTGGTTTTCTGCAGCGTATGCATGCGCAGTAAGCCTTAGGCGTCAACGCATTAATACGATCACAATGAGCACGAATTGAAGGCCGACATCCTGCATAGCCTATCCTGATCAGCTTTCATTGTGAATACGGGCTATCCCACGTCGGCGGTGGGTAGTGCAACCCCACGTAACTTCGACATTCTACCTTCCGCCCTGAAAAACGCACTGAGAACTGTCAAGTTAAACGTCCCCATAATCACAAACATCTACGAACTACACAAAACGGGCCGAAGAGTAGCTTAGACCTAAAACCGCGTCCATTCGCATGGTCGCCATCACAACCGATTGGAGATTTACAATTGCAAGAGAAATAAGTCGACCATCAGATGTCTGTCGCCGATTACGATTCGGTCCTGGTATCAAAGGCTGTGAATCAGCTTAATGATAGCAGTCCCACGCCAGCAACAAAGATCGCCTACCAGGACATCTCCGAGGTTCTCAGACACGAGGATGAGTCGTCAGACTCCGAACACGAAGTTCTACCGACAAAACAAGTGAAGCCGCCAAACCCTAACCGCGCCAGACGAGCGAAGTTCGGAGAATACTCTTTTATCCTGCGGCGGCTTATTTACCCCACCCCGCGAGGCGGTTGGGGTGAGCGAGGGGCAACGCTTGAGATTCAATCCAAGACTTTACAAGACCAGCTCAGAAAACTCTTCAATGGAGAAAATTCAGGTGGAATGGATCTCGGCAACAGCCCAATTCGAATTCCATCGCCATACAAGCTCCTGTTTCATGGTCGCCATCAGATTGAAGAGTTTCTTCGACTAAATCTCATTAAAACAGAATCATCTACGACTCAAAATGAAATGCGACTTCTTCTGGACTTCATGGAAACAAACCAGGAGCTCAAGAGAGCACAGTCACTCTACGACAGCCATGTGCCGCGGGGAATGATACGATTTTCCATTCTGTGGACAATATATGTACCCAGTAGTCTCAGCATTTACAACGTAGACGGGGTTCAGGAGTGTTACCGCTGCAAACGAACGACCAAGAGGGTATCCCAACAGCGTGGACCGTACTACGCGATCGAGGTAGTTGGTATGGACTACGATGGTACGAGAATAGGATTGACCACTCGGGAAATCACCATCTTCCAGTTCCAAGGATCGATGGAGATCTCCCAACTCTCGTTAGTTCCGATTCAGTGGTATCCGCAATCGGATGTTGTCAGAGAAGCTTTGGTTGAACGCGGGAAACAATTCGAAGAACTTGTTCTTGCTGGCTCTTCCCACTTGTATTATTCTGGTAACGTCTGGAATCCAGATCCTGAAGAGAGGCATTACAACCATATATGTGACATCTTGATATCAGACTTCACGGTATGTATTCAAAATCACACTGTCAGTGTTTTCGTGCTTTACTCCTGCTAATTATATGTGGAAAAAGGCGAAGGAACGTGTCGTGATAGACTACGCCACCTATCTGGAATTTAACCCGGAGAGACGCCCTCGGCTACATGCAAAAAAACTCCAACCTCTCGACGATGACCAAAACTCCGGGGAAGGTGACACAGAACAAACTGTCCATGTGATGATAGACGCAGAGCCTCTAAACGACAATAAACTGAATTGCTCACGATTGGAGACGGCATATGAACGGAGGTTATTTGGCGATGACTTCTATGCCGTCTTTCCCGCCCGGATTCCGGGATTCGCGCTCGGTCAGCGGCGTTGGGGATGGTTTTCATTGGGCGAGAAAAATATGATATCGATTCAGTGGAAGGATGATCCTTTAAAACTCCTGGAGATGGATTCGGCTACAAAACATCTTATCAGCGCATTGATTGAAGGCCACATGCAGGAAACAGGATCATCTTTTGACGATGTTGTCACCGGAAAAGGAAAGGGTTTGGTATTCATGCTTCACAGTCCCCCTGGGCTTGGGAAGACGTTGACAGCTGGTCAGTACTAAAACTTGGTGGTTGGAATGAAAGTTGCTGACTTCACTCAACTGCGTAGAGACTATTTCCGAGCATTCTCAGCGGCCACTGTATGTTGTAACCAGTGGGGAACTCACAATTGAAGCAGCCACAATGGAGAAGCAAATGCAGAAAATCTTCAGAGTCGGCGAGAAATGGAGAGCCATTGTGCTGATTGACGAGGCAGATGTAATGATGTCAAAGCGTAGCGCTGGCACGCTAGAAACAAACGCCATTGTCTCGGGTGGGTAATCTGCGTCCATGTCCGTACCTGAATGGTATTTCGCTAATTCGTTGTCAGTGTTTTTGCGCCTTATCGAGTACTATCAAGGTACGCTACTCTGAGCTGGACTTGGTTTGGGGAATTTCTGCTGAGGAATTCATTAGGGATTCTCTTTCTCACCACCAACCTAATTGAAGCATTCGATGAGGCCATCTTCAACCGTGTACACCTGATCATCAAGTTCCCTAATCTGGAACCTGCAACGCGCCAAACGATCTGGCGCAACTTGCTTGTGTCTTACTCGACCTCAGGTGCCCTCAACACAGACAATTCGTGGACACCCCAGGTCTACGAAGCGTTGGGGAACATCCCCATCAATGGCCGCACGATCAAAAATCTTCTCCGAACAGCGTCGTGTTACGCCAAGGCGGAAAAGGTTCCCCTTGCAGTGCGCCATTTGAGAGTTGTAATGCAGACGAGCTTGGCGGAAATTGATTACGGAGAAGCATGGGGAATGTTTCTTGCGGCAGTGAAAAGTACTGAAGCCGTTAATTAGTATCTGTGGAATTATAATTTATGATACGAGTCCATCTAGTCGTATATTACAATATTAACCAGAATGAACCCGCCGATACAGACATCATACGTCCACAAATTGTGATACTCATTGCTCCGCGTTTTGTGGTCGTGAACACTTGTCTCATTCCCAGTCTCTCCCCTCCTCGCACACAGGGGATGAGGTCGCTTGCGATCAAACCACTTCAGGCTGGGCAAGAAAAAGGTGATTAAAACAGTTTGTTTCTCCGTTGTATATCCTGTATACTGTCTCAGCCCGATCTACAGCAGATGCGTTGAATACTGTATAGCTTCCAGTACCTTGGCGCCGGCTATTATAAGTACTGGTATTGTATGGGCAACAAGACCCTGTGTTACAGAAATTTCTCCGGCCCTTTTGAAATGCAGAGTGAAAGAAACTTGTAATAGTTATTATTGATAATCGATTGGGAATACCAGTATGAGGAAATCTTGGTTAATGGCTGATGTGATAGAGTACGCGGCTTATCCCGTCGCGGCTCAACTTGCGGCTTAAAGTGTTGCGAGAACCTTGGTGGGTAGTGCGGCAACGACGTCATACGCCGCACAGGCAAACAGATCTATCATTTTTTGAATAAAATCGCCAGGTCAGTGCAATTTCATCGATTAACTATGGTGTTATTCCAGTTATACTAAGAATTTATAAACAGTAGGCGCAAAAACCACGAAAGAGAGAAACAACAATGTCTGGGGATAGGGTGATGTGTTTGTACCCTGGCTTCTTTTTCCTCGTGCCAGTCAACAGACGAAATGCACATACGTAGGGAAGATATGCGCTCGAAGACCAGCCGTCCTATGGAAGCGAGAATATCTGGAATTGAGAATAAGAACGAGACAACCAAAATGTAGCATGCCAAGTATAGCTAAACAAGTCTCGATGATTACTGGGTCTCCACTCATTAAAACCTCACGACCAGGAAGTGTACTCCCTAATAGAGTACAGAGTTTTGCTACTGAGACACCTGTGGGATCTTAGTCGATGGCTCCTCGTTGTTTGTTTCCACGGTGTAAGTATAAACTTTCTACCATGTACGTATCATGCAATTCCAGCTGCACCATCTTGCAATCTCGTTGGCGAATGGATATTTTGAAGATTGAACCATGTTTGAAACGAAATGGTGGACGGTAAAGCCAACTTAGCGAGGTTTAGATGTTATCTATGTGAAGAATACGAAATTGGAAATCACTGTTGAAATGGCGTCAAGGATAGAAACTGTCCGTTCCGCTAACTGGAATAATTTCCTTACTCTGAATAACTCTTGAACAGTCTTGTTTCAAATACTCAGCGGTTTTTGGAAAGTACAAAAGCCATGTCCAGATGTACAGATGTTCTACCGTAGACCTGTACACTATTAATTGGATACTGACTTTTAGCAAGAACCCAATGAGCCCAGGGTTTCCAACCGTCTGTCTGGACAGGCGTCCTTCAGGGCCCAGCACCGCCGTCCAGATAGGGTGAACCTTTTGTTTGCCCTGGGGTGTCCCGGGCTTAGGCTAGAATCCTAGGGCCCATTCAGGGGGAAACTATAGAGCATCCAGCGGATGTTACTGTTGTCGGGTGTGTACAGGTCTCGTCGGCAACGCCGCCGGCAATCAGAAGCCCTAGGGGATAGGCGGGTGGGCCATTCAGCCCGGAAAATTGTAATCCAGGGTCGGGCATGGCTCTGCCCACACGAGACGGACAGTTTGGATAGCTTCGCGTAGGCTGGAAGGGACAGCCTACGAACTAGAGGATGGTCGATGCAATTTATAACTGCGTAATCCTGACTGTCTTTTGTGCCTTATCTCCATCGCCTCCTAAACTTAGCCCTTCGGCTGCCGTCTGTCTCACGTCCGCAGTTCGCCCAGCGTCCGCAGTTCGCCCAGCGTCCGCAGTTCGCCC
>MU122473.1:22996-38302 GCA_014904905.1 Wilcoxina mikolae CBS 423.85 | reverse complement strand
TATTTTCGAAAATCGGTTTTGCTAGTGTGGTTGTCGCATCCAAAATATGTTACAGTTATTGTAGTTTTCTAAGTATTTTGAAATTGGTAAGAATCCGACATGTGAATGTTGTTATATGTGGCCTCGGTACCACCTGTACCCAGAGGGGGTTTGAGCTTTACCTCTTTTGTCCTGGCAAGGTGTTGGACCCTTGTACTAGAGCCTTTGCTTCCTCACAGCAGATTCAGAGACACCTAATAATGGTGCTGTAAAACCACTCGAAGAAAAGAAGTGCAACTTAACTCTGGAGGATTCACCCAAAGACGCTGGGGGTCAATGGCGGCAAAGTAGCCGGACGTCGTCGCCTACACCCTGGTAGGTCTGCTGGGCCCCGGTGGCAAATAGTATGTAAAATGCGAAAATGCGACAATGCGAAAATTCGAAAAACAGGCGTTGCCAACTCAACTCCAGGCCGATTATGCTGAAACTCCGGTAGCGTAGACCCGGACGCCTATCGAGGCTGTTATTCCAAGGGCATTTGGAACGGGTTAAAACGTGCAGAGAAACGATGACATTCGAAATTGTATTTTTGGCTTCGAGAATGTTTGGCCCAGATAGTCTGGGGCTTGTAGGAAGGTGTGGATGGTTCGTTCTACGGGCTTTCAAGGCAGCTGAATCGAATTCCGTTATCAGTGTGTGAATTGGAGTTGATTCCGCTGAGATAGAGGGGGGGTAGTGGTGAGAAAACGACTTTTCGATGAATTATATAACTATTGCAAATCCTGAGCCTTTGGTCTGCAATTGATGCGTGGGCCTCGTTTATATGTAGACTCAATGCTCCCAAAGTATGAAGTCAATTGGAAAAGAATTGGTTGTTGAATTATCGGTGGGGGTCCTTGTATTTATATTTGTTTATTTATTTATTTATTCATCATACAGCATGCAGCCCGCAGGCTATGGCCGGTGAAGTACAAATAAATAACGAAGAATAAGTATAACAAATAAAACCGAAAAAAGGAAAAAGGAAAAACCCCTGGCTAGGTAGCACCGCTCCGCAGCCTCCTGTCACCCCTGCTCTAGTTACAAAGAAATATTCAAAAACAATTATAGTGGTCTGTAACACACTTAGTACAATAGTGAGAAATTTGTCAGTTTCGTTCGATCTGGTCCTGCATATCATGCGGGTTCTCGCCCTGGAGTTTACCCTCCTCCATGGGGGTCCTTTTGCAGGGGGGGGAAAAAGGGGGTTGGGGGGTAAAGGGGTCCAGCTTTCCACCCAGCAACAATAAAGGTCATATGAAAGAGATGCCGTATCGTAGGGGGTGTAATTAGGGGTAAGGAATCGATTCGCAGTGTCCGTTTGTCAATAGCTGTAGTGGTTATTGACTTATTCTTGAAAAACGGTTTTGCTGGTGTGGTTATATGTCAACGTAATAACCTCACCAAAAGACACATATGGATCTTCACAGACAATCAAGCTGCCATACAACATCTTAATAATTTCAAACCCGGCCCTGGACAGTCCACTTCCCTGGCACTATCCAACATCTCCAACAACTTCCATGTACTCAAGACTACAATCACAGTACAATAGGTTCCTGGCCACACAGACGTACCTGGAAATGAACTTGCCGATAAGTTGGCAAAAAAGGTCACTCTCGAAAAACCACCTACCTACTATCATACCTCCGTAACCTACCTCAAGAGGGCAACCCGAGCAGCCAAAATGCAGGAATGGGGCCATTGGTGAATGCGACACCCAGTAAAGGGAAAGAACTATGTTGGAACTTTCCATACCAAACCAGACCAGATCTTCACCAGTGGTAACCGCCAGTTTACCTCAACTGCCACACAATTATGAACAGGCCATGGTTACTTTCGCAGTTACCTATACAAAATACCAACAAACTCTGTTGACTCCCCACACTGTCCATGTCGCTATGGAGGTCCCCAGTTACCAGAACATCTTCTTTTGAGGCGTCCCTTATATCAACACGAAAGACAAAGAATGTGGAAAGAAATTGTAGTGGCTCACCCTCAATATCTGTGGAGACATCTTCTATATACCGGCAAAGCAATGAAACCTATGAAATATTTTCTGAACGACACACATATAGCAACACGAAGGTGGTACCTGGGTCAATTCCGGGATGATGAATACCTTGGGCAGGGTAACAATCGAATTGTGGGTCAGGGAACTGTCAACAATAATTTGGAAGAACATCATAGTGCAGGTGGAGAAGATGATGAGTAGCAGGAGGAAGAATTGGAAGGGGAAGGTGCAGACAGATAGTATGAACGAAGGAGTAAGTGCAAGGGCAGTGGAGGGTATACTCCAGGGGGAGAGCCTGCATGATATGCAGGACCAAATCGAACGAAACTGACAATTTTCTCACTATTGTACTAAGTGTGTTACAGACCACTATAAATGTTTTTGAATATTTCTTTGTAACTATAGCAGGGGTGACAGGAGGCTGCGGAGCGGTGCTACCTAGTCAGGGGTGACAGGAGGCTGCGGAGCGGTGCTACCTAGTCAGGGGTGTTTCGTTTTTCCTTTGTTCGGTTTCATTTGTTATGCTTGTTCATGGTTATTTGTTTGTACTTCACTGACCACAGCCTGTGGGCTGCATGCTGTATGATGAATAAATAAATAAACTAATAAATTCTGAGTGTAGTAATACATGTGGACCCTGGATTCCTTGGGACAGCATGTAACCAAATAATCGCAAATTTGAAACATGTCTCATCCAAATGTTATGTACCCTCATTCCATGGATCTCAAACAGCTCGGAGATTGAAATCAATTCTACCACTGCCTGCCTACCATGGATCGAAACCCCTGCTTCTGCACTGCAAGCTATATTGACGATGTTGCCATTGTAGTTCGAAGTAAATCAAAAGCCTATAATACACGTAGCCTAGAAGCAGCTGTACGAGAAGCTTTTAAATGGGCCGTAAACAATGCTGTACAATGTGACGAGTCAAAGTCAGAGATGATGCATTTCCACAATAGCCAAAACAGCGATACCACAGACGATGAAAGGATTATCCTACCCAATTGCACAACTATCTCCCCTGGTACTAAGGGTATCAGCCAGGATGTGGTAACATGGATTGGCATTTGGTTTGACATGAAAATTAACATCAAACACCATGTTATGCTGAAGGCCGCAAGTGGCAAAAGAGCCCTTGGAGCCCTCAAATTACAAGCCAATACAGAATCATGATTAACTCCTATCACAGTCCATCAACTATACAATGCATGTATTATACCTATTTGCGACTTTGGGGCCGAAGTATGGTGGACAGGGCAAGCAACGTATCAACAGCAGTTTGAAACAGTTCAGAATACAGCTCTTCGATGTATACTTGGAGCCTTCCGTTCATCCCTACAATTGCCTTACACAACGAATCTGCCCTATCCCAGATGGCTGTGCGACTTAATCACATGCGAAGAAAATACGCAATTTGAATTCTCACATTTCCTGAAATGCACCCAATCCGACAACGTTGCCCATCAACATTCCCTCCATTCTATGAATCTCCTTGATCCAGTAACACAAGTGGACCCTGGATTCCTTGGGACAGCATGCAATAAAATAATCGCAAACTTGAAACATGTCTCATCAAAATGTTATTTACTCTCAGTCCATAGATTTCAAACAGTTCGGAGATCGAAACCTATTCTCCCACTGCATGCCCACCATGGATCGAAAGCAGAGTCAAAACACACATTAGTCCCCTTCCAAAAGATAAGGAAGCCAAAGCCCACAAAATCCAGTACGCAATGTTCAAAAAAGATAACTGCAATATTATTTGTTATACGGATAGATCAATGTTGAAGGAAAACATAGGGGCAGGGACCTATGTTGAAACGACAGGAGAAGCAGTCATGGAAGCGACCTACCCAATGGGCCATCAATAAGAAGTTCATGATGCCAAATTACTTGGAATTCTTATAGCTGCACAAACAAGCTTTCAGACTTGTCAACGTAATAACCTCACCAAAAGACACATACGGATCTTCCCAGACAATCAAGCTGCAATACAACGTCTCAATACTTTCAAACCCGGCCCTGGACAGTTCACTTCCCTGGCACTTGCCAAAATCTCCAAAAAACCTCCATGCACTCAAAACTACGATCAAAGCGATAACCACACCAGCAAAAACGTTTTTTCGAAAATAAGCCAACATCCACAAAAGCTATCAACAAACGGTCACTGCGAATCAATTCCTTACCCCTGATTACCCCCCCTACGATAGGGCATCTCTTTCACAGGACCTCTATTGTTGTGTGGAAAACTGCACCCCTTACCTCTCTTTTTCCCCCACCTGCAAAAGAGCCCCCACCGATAATTCAACAACCAATTCTTTTCCAATTGACTTCATACTTCGAGAGCATTGAGTCTACATATAAACGAGGCCCGCGCTGCATTTTAAGACCAATACCTCAAGATTTGCAATAGTTATAAACATTCATCGAAAAGTCGCTTTTGCACACCTCCCCCCCTTCTATCGCAACGGAATCAACTCCAATTTATAAACGGACAACGGTAGTCTATTAAGCGGCCCCGCAGCCCTTAGAACGAACCTTCTATACCTCCCTACAAGCCCCAGACTGTCTGGGCCAAGATTTCGGGGAGCCAAAAACACGATTTCGAATCCCATCATTTCTCTACGAATTCTCATCCGTTCTGAATGGCCTTGATATCGCAGCCTTGAAACACTTCCAGGTCTACTCTGCCGATGTCTCAGCTTAATCGGACAAGAAATGAGTTGTCAACACTCAATTTACATATTTTCGCACTTTTTACGTACCCTTCTTTGGAACCTATTGGCCACCGGGGCCCAGCAGACCTACCAGGGTGTAGGGGACGACGTCCGGCTACTTTGCCGCCATTGACCCCCACAGTGTTTGTGTGGATCCTCCAGAGTTAAGTTGCACTTCCTTTCTTACAGTGGTTTTACAGCCCCATCACATATCAGGCATCTTAGAGGTTCTCTTGTCGCTACAGGTGTCTCTGTATCTGCTGTGAAGAAGCAAAGGCTCTAGTACAAGGCTCCAACACCTTGCTAGGACAAAGGAGGTGAAGCTCTAACCCCCTCTGAGTACAGGAGGTACCAAGGTCACATATAACAACATTCACACACCGGATTATACCAATTTCAAAATACTTAGAAAATTACAATAATTGTAACATATATAGAATACAGTGAGCTCTGGCAAGACAATCATGTCAGACCCAATGCGACCACTACCCCCACCTGGTGTTTCCAGTACATACGGAATACATCTCTACCCAAATCAAAGTTCAGACCCACTCTCCGCAATTGACACCGCAGCTATATCAAGTACAGCCCAAATGAGCTACATATCTGAACGAGGACGGAAGGACAAACACGGCAGTTCACCCAGGCTGCAGTCGACCTCACCATACCAACAGCTTAATATTTCTCGTTCACGCTCCAGCACCCGTAGGACTATCGGTTCAGCTTATAACAGAGCAACCTCTGGACCACCCCAACCATCATCTGCACCTCAACAACCAACCAATCCGGGCAACTTGAATATCGGAAACTCTGGAAATGCAGATCTGAATCTTGGAGATGCCCCAGAGGATTACGAGATTGATAACTAAAGCTCTGACGATGATGTTGATTCCGAAGATGACGAGTATCAAAACCCCGTTACCAACCTATTGGATCCCAACGACGACGACGAAGACTGAATCCATAAGGTATTCAAAGCTATTGTTGAACCATTTCATAAGGATATTCTTAAAATCAACAAACATCTTACCACCCAAAACCGACAATTGGCTACTCGCTTGGCCTCAATTGAAACCAAACGTGAAATTGCCCTCAACACTATCACCACCCTTGGACAACGAGTTGAATATCTTGAACAAATTCAAGCCTCACAGAAAGATGCACCTCCAGCACCCCCAGACCTACTAATACCAGCAATCCCAGAAGGGACTTCCCCAAAGCCCACATTATGCTCAGCATGCACATCAGCATGCACAAAGACAGACCCCCCGAAAGACAAGAATGGACATACCCTCCACCCCTGCCCCTTCACCAAAAAACAATGCACACTGGTAATTGCCCGACCCTGTGATCAATCAGTCACTGCCGACGTTACCCAACTTAAACATCCAATCGATGCAACCCTCCGCAGGTGTCAAGCTGACCCCTCTGCCAACATCGGCCATGTTTCCGCAAAACATAAACACAATCTGGTCCTCCTTACTGCTGATGCTTGCCCTGTTGAATTGGTACTAGCTCACAAAGCTGCTATTGAGGAAACAGTTTGCTCAGTTCGTACAAATGCCCAGAGTCTCAAAAAACAAGAAACCTGAATCCGAATGATGTTTCATTCCATTGATATTAATATGTTTCCGGAGTGTGAAACGGGAATGCAATTGTTGAAAGAAGATATTGAGATGAACAACAATCATATCAAGCTCACAACTTTACCACGATCTCTGATTAAGCCAGAGACCCGACCTCATAAAAAAGCAACCACAATGGTCATTGCAGTCCGCACTGAACACGAAGCGAAGCTTATACAAGACCACGGAGTTCAAGTAGACGGAACAACACACCAGGCTGAACGATATGTGGTATCCCGACCAACTGATCAATGTACTAATTGTCAACAATTTGGCCATTCCTACCTTCGATGCAAACAACCTGCCATATGTAATATATGTGCCGAGCCTTACACTACCACTTCCCACTTATGTGGATCATGTCCCAGCAAAGGGAAACAATGCGACCATGATATTCTCAAATGTTCCAACTGCAAGGGAAATCATCGAGCTAACCATTCCAAATGTCCATCAATTACCAACCTCCGTACCGAAGCATGAGCCAAGTTTATAAAATAACATTCAGCCCCCACCCATATCTAAACAACCTTCTTACTCATCAACCAAAATTCGAATATTACAACATAATTGCAACCGTTCCTCCTTAGTTATCAATACACTTCTTGACTTTGCAGTTGGAACGGCCGATCTTCTTTTACTTCAACAACCTGGATTCAACTCAGACAATACATTCATTACAATACACCCAGGATTTGAGCTTCTTATACCTCCTAAAAACTTAAGAAAACACAATAGGACAATTGCCTATGTGGCCAAAAACAATCCCTATATCAAATGCTCCCCACTAACTGACATCAGACAGGATCCAGATATTCAAGTCCTTGAAATATCAACTCCCTCAATTTCACCGATGACAATCTTCAATATTGATAATCAACATGAAGGATCTTCCAACCTCTACAACGTCCCAAGAATCTTCACCAATATCCCATTGCCTGAATGATGTATTATTGCTGGTGATATGAATGCCTATCATTCATGGTGGAATGCACAAATCAAAACACCCAAAGCCTCAGACGAAATTGTTCAGATCATGGGAACGAACAACCTTTCCCTCCTCAATGAACCGGACACCTCAACATAATATTACCGAACTGGTATGGAAACCTCTGTTATCGACCTTGCCTTTACATCCCAGGACATCCATGACTCATTTATAAACTGGGCAGTGGATGACAATGCTTCAACTGGTTCAGACCATGCAACAATTCGATTCGATATTGTGGCAGAATCTGAACTAGTTACCACCGACTCCAACACGATACGATACAACTGGAACAAAACAGATTGGGACATATTTGCCAAAACTCTCAATACATTTTCCCAAGCCTCACGAATGGTCTGGCAATACCTTCACGAACAGCCAACTAAATCAAACCTCGATAAATGTGCTGAACTGCTACGAGACATGATTCTCGATGCAGTAAAGGCATCTACCCCTGTACTCCAACTTACAATGCATTCAAAAGGCTGGTGGAAACCCCAACTCAGAATCTCCCGAACAAGTATGAACCGAGCCCAGAAGCAGTGGAAGAAGACTTGCCGCGATAGCGACCATATCAAGTTCAAAGCTGTTCGCAACCAATACTTCTGAGATATTCGCACCTCCAAAACATCAATGTGGATTGAATTTTTAGGAAATGTACAAGGCACCGAAATATTCAATGCCCTCCGTTATACCAAACCAAGGAAAACCCAGAGAACACCACCCCTGTCATTCTCTAACATAACAGTTGTAACTTTTGAAGAAAAGGTTGCCCTTTTCCGATCTGCAATGTTCCCTCTACGACCAGTAGCACCGCCCCCGACTGATGTCCGCAATTGACAAACCCTGCCATGGGTTACATTTACCCCTACCGAAATCAAAGAAGCAATTCTTACCTCTGCACCACGCAAAGCCCCTGGACCAGATGGACTTCCCTTTCACTGTCTTCGAAATGCTTACTTAGCAGCCACCGAACAATTCAACAGTCTGTTTGCGTTACTCAGAACCACAGGATACCACCCCACCTGCTGGCGACAAGCAACGACTGTGATTATTTCCAAACCGGGAAAACCTGATTATTCAATACCAAAGGCCTACCGACCTGTTGCTCTTCTCAATTGCATTGGGAAGATCCTTGAAAAGTTGATGGCAAACCGCCTTGCATATATGGCTGAAGAATACAACCTACTACACAAAGATCAAATAGGGGGACGAAGACAACGTTCTGCTATTGATGCTGCCATGGCACTTACACATGAAATTGAACAAGGAAAGCAAGCAAAAGAAATTTCCACTGCCTTCTTTATGGATGTAAGCGGTGCATTTGACAATGTATTCAAAGATCGCCTCCTCCAAACCCTACGACAAATGGGCTATCCAATACCAATTCAATTGTGGGTAGAACACTTCTTATCCAACTGCACAACAGCACTGGCATTTGATAGAAGAAAGGAAGACCTCAGTCCTTTCTGAACAGGGATCCCTCAAGGATCACCTGCATCACCAATTCTTTTCCTCCTGTATCTCAGTCCTCTCTTCTACCAACTTACAACAGACCACCCCTGCTTCTGGACTCCAAGCTACATTGACGATGTTGCTATTGTGGTTCGAAGCAAACAAAAGCCTATAATGCACGTTGCCTGGAAGCAGTTGCACGAACAGCATTCAAATGGGCCGCAAACAATGCTGTACGATTTGACAACTCAAAGTCATAGATGATGCATTTCCACAATAAATGAAACGGCGACACCACAGACGATAAAAGGATTACCTACCCAATGGCACAACCATCTCCCTTGGCACCAAGGGTATCAGCCCGGACGTGGTAAGGTGGATTGGTATTTGGTTTGACAGGAAAATTAACTTCAAACACCATGTTATGCTGAAGGCCGCAAGTGGCAAAAGAGCCCTTGGAGCCCTCAAATAACTAGCCAATACAGAATCAGGATTAACTCCTAGCGCAGTCCACCAACTATGCAATGCATGTGTAATACCTGTTTGCGACTTTGGGGCCGAAGTATGGTGGAAACGGGCAAGCAACGTATCAACAGAAGTTTGAAACAGTTTAGAACACAGCTCTTCGATGTATACTTCGAGCCTTCCGTATATCACCAACAATAGCCTTACCCAACAAATCTGCCCTCCCTCCGGTAGCTGGACGACTTAATCACATGCGAAGAAAATACGCAATTCGAATACTCACATTTCCTGAAATGCATCCAATCCGACAACGTTGCCCATCGACATTCCCTCCTTTCTATGAATCTCTAGAGTCCAACAATACAAGTGGACCCTGGATTCCTGAGGACAGCATGCAACAAAATAATCGCAAATTTGAAACACGCCTTATTGAAACATTATCTACTCTCAGTCTCTGGATTGCAAACCGCTCGGAGATCGAAACCTTTTCTAACACCATCTCCCCACCATGGATCAAAAGCAGAGTCAAAACACATATTAGTCCCCTTCCAAAAGAAAAGGAAGCCAAAGCCCACGAAACCCAGTACACAATGTTGAAAAAAGATAACCGCAATATTGTTTGTTATACAGATGGATCAATGTTGAAGGAAAACATTGGGGCAGGAACCGTTGTTGAAATGACAGGAGAAGAAGTCATGGAAGCGACCTACCCAAGGGGCCACCAACAAGCAGTTTACAATGCCGAATTACTTGGAATTCTTAAAGCTGCACAAACATGCTCTCAGATATTTCAACGTAATAACCTCACCAAAAGACACATATGGATCGTCACAGATAATCAAGCTGCCATACAACGTCTGAATACTTTCAAACCCGGCCCTGGACAGTCCACTTCCCTGGCACTCTCCAATATCTCAAACAACCTTCATGAACTCAAGACTACAATTACAGTACAATGGGTTCCTGGCCATACAGACGTACCTGGAAACGAACTTGCCGACAAGTTGACAAAACAGGCCACTCTCAAAAACCCACCTACCTACTATCTTACCTTCTTATCCTACCTTAAGAGGGTAACCCGAGGAGCCAAAATGCAGGGATGGAGTGAGTTGTGGATGCGATACCCAGCAAAGGGAAAGAACTACATTGGAATCTTCCATACCAAACCAGACCAGATCTTCACCGTGGTAACCGCCAGTTTACCTAAACTGTCACACAATTACGAACAGGCCATGGTTACTTCCGCAGTTACCTATACAAAATACCAACAAACTCTGTTGACTCCCCACACTGTCAATGTCGCTATGGAGATCCCCAGTCACCAGAATATCTTCTTTTAAAATGCCCCGTATATCAACTCGAAAGACAAAGAACGCGGAAAGAAATTGGAGTGGTTCGCCCTCGATATCTCTGGAAGTATCTTCTATATACCGACAAAGCAATGCAACCTTTGAAAAGTTTTCTGCACAACACTCATATAGCAACACGAAGGTGGTATTTGGGCCAATTCCGGGATGATGCATACCTTGGGCAGGGTAACAATCAGATTGTGGGTCAGGGAACTGTCAACAATGATGTTGAGGAACATCATAGCGAGAGTGGAGAGGACGATGAGAGGCAGGAGGAAGAATCGGAAGTGGAAGGTGTGGTGGGATAGAATGAGCGCAGAAGAAAGGGGAAGGGTGGAGGAGGGCAAACTCCAGGGGGAGAGCCTGCATGATATGCAGGACCAGGCCGAACGAAACTGACAAATTTCTTACTATTGTACTAAGTGTGTTACAGACCACTATGATTGTTTTTGAATATTTCTTTATAACTAGAGCAGGGGTGACAGGAGGCTGCGGAGCGGTGCTACCTAGCCAGGGGTTTTTCGTTTTTCCTTTGTTCGGTTTCATTTGTTATGCTTGTTCATGATTATTTGTTTGTACTTCACCGGCCATAGCCTGCGGGCTGAATGCTGTATGATGAATAAATAAATAAATAAATAACAAACCGACTCCAACACGATACGATACAACTGGAACAAAACAGATTGGAATATATTTTCCAAAACTCTCAATACACTTTCCCATGCCTCACGAATGGTCTGGCAATACCGACACGAATAGCCAACCGAATCAAACCTCGATAAATATGCTGAACTACTGAGAGACATGATTCTCAATGAAGAAAAGGCATCTACCCCTGTCCTCAAACTTACAACGCATTCAAAACGCTGGTGGACACCCCAACTCAGAATCTTCCGAACAAATATGAACCGAGCCCAGAAGCAGTGGAAGAAAACTCGCTTTGATAGCGATCATATCAAGTTCAAAGCTGTTCGCAAGCAATACTTCTGAGATATTCGCACCTCCAAAACATCAATTTGGCTTGAATTTTTAGCAAATGCACAAGGCACCGAAATATTCACTGCCCTTCGTTATACCAAACCATGGAAAACCCAGAGAACACCATCCCTGTCATTCTCTAACATAACAGCTGTTACTTTCGAAGAAAAGGCAGCCCTTTTCTGAACGACAATGTTCCCTCCACCACTAGTAGCACCTCCTCTAAATGATGTCCGCAATCGACAAACCCTGCCCTGGGTTACATTTACCCCAACTGAAATGAAACAAGCAATCTTTACCTCTGCACCACGCAAAGCCCCTGGACAAGATGTACTTTCCTTTCACTGTCTTCGAAATGCTTGCTTACTAGCCGTCGAACAATTCAACAGTCTGTTTGCGTTACTCGGAACCACAGGATACCACCCCACGTGCTGGCGACAAGCAACGACTGTGATTAGCCCCAAACCTGAAAAACCTGATTATTCAATACCGAAGGCCTACCAACCTGTTGCTCATCTCAATTGCCTTGGGAAGATACTTGAAAATCTGATGGCAAACCAACTTGCATGTTTGACTGAAGAATAGAACCTACTACACAAAGATTAAATTGGAGGACGAAGACAATGTTCTGCTATTGATGCTGCCATGGCACTTACACATGAAATTGAACCAGGAAAGCAAGCAAAAGAAATCACTACTGCCCTCTTTATGGATATAAGCAGTGCATTTGACAATGTATCCAAAGATCACCTCCTCCAAACCTTATAACAAATGTGCTATCCAATACCAATTCAATTGTGGGTAGATCACATCTTATCCAATCACACAACAGCACTGGCATTCAATGGTAGAAAGGAAGACCTCAGTCCTGTCCGAACAGGGATCCCTCAAGGATCACCTGCATCACCAATTGTATTCCTCCTGTATCTCAGTCCTCTCTTCTATGAACTCACAACACACTACCCCTGCTTCTGGACTCCAACCTACATTGACGATGTTGCCATTGTTTATATATTTATTTATGTATTCATCATACAGCATGCAGTCCGCAGGCTATGGCCAGTGAAGTACAAACAAATAACCATGAACAAGCATAACAAATGAAACAGAACAAAGGAAAAACGAAAAACCCCTGGCTAGGTAGCACCGCTCCGCAGCCTCCTGTCACCCCTGCTCTAGTTACAAAGAAATATTCAAAAACAATCCTAGTGGTCTGTAACACAATTAGTACAATAGTGAGAAATTTGTCAGTTTTGTTCGGCCTGGTCCTGCATATCATGCAGGCTCTCCCCCTGGAGTTTGCCCTCCTCCACCCTTCCCCTTACTACTTCGTTCATACTATCCCCCCATACCTTCCCCTTCCGATTCTTCTTCCTGCCCCCTACCATCTTCTCCACCCTCGCTCTGATATTCTTCCACATCATCTTTGACAGTTCTCTGACCCACAATCCGATTGTTACCCTGCCCAAGGCATACATCATTGTGGAATTAATCCAGGTACCACCTTCGTGTTGCTATATATATGTCGTTCAGAAAATATTTCAAAGGTTTCATCTATTTGTCTGTATATAGAAGATGCTTCCAGAGATACCCAAGGTGAACCACTCCAATTTCTTTCCGAATTCTTTGTCTTTCGTGTTGATATACGGGGCATCTCGAAACAAGATATTCTGGTGACAGGGGACCTCCATAGCGACATGGATGGTATGGGGAGTCACCAGAGTTTGTTGGTATTTTGATTGGTAACTGTGAAAGTAACCATGACCTGTTCATAATTGTGTGACAGTTGAGGTAAACTTGTGGTTACCACTGGTGAAGATATGGTCTGGTTTGGTCCAGAAAGTTCCAACGTAGTTCTTTCCCTTTGCTGGGTGTCGCATCCACCAATCGCCCCATTTCTGCATTTTGGCTGCTGGGGTTACCCTCTTAAGGTAGGATAAGGAGGTATGATAGTAGGTAGGTGGTTTTTGGGGAGTGGCTGTTTTTGCCAACTTGTCGGCAAGTTCGTTTCCAGGTACGTCTGTATGGCCAGGAACCCATTGTACTGTGATCGTAGTCTTGAGTGCATGGAGGTTGTTGGAGATATTGGAGAGTGCCAGGGAAGTGGACTGTCCAGGGCTGGGTTTGAAAGTATTGAGATGTTGTATGGCAGCTTGATTGTCTGTGAAGATCCATATGTGTCTTTTGGTGAGGTTGTTACGTTGACATATCTGAAAGCATGTTTTTGCAGTTTTAAGAATTCCAAGTAATTTGGCATCGTAAACTTCATATTGATGGCCCATTGGGTAGGTCGCTCCCATGACTTCTTCTTCTGTCATTTCCACAATGGTTCCTGCTCCAATGTTTTCCTTCAACATTGATCCATCTGTATAATAAACACTATTGCAATCATTTTCTTTCAACATTGCGTACTGAGTTTCGTTGGCTTTGGTTTCCTTTTCTTTTGGAAGGGGACTAATGTGTGTTTTGACTCAACCGTCTGCCCACCATCGAATGAAAGCAGAGTCAAAACACATATTAGTCCCCTTCCAAAAGAAAAGGAAGCCAAAGCCCACGAAACCCAGTACGCAGTGTTGAAAAAAGATAACCGAAATATTACAGCGACAACCACACCAGCAAAACCGATTTTCGAAAATAAGTCAACAACCACAATAGCTATCGACAAACGTACACTGCGAATCGATTGCTTACCCCTGATTACCCCCATACGATAGGGCATCTCTCTCATAGGACCTTTATTGTTGTTGGGTGGAAAGCTGGACCCTTTACCCCCCTTTTTCCCCCCCCTGCAAAAGGGACCCCACCGATTATTCAACAACCAATTCTTTGCCGATTGACTTCATACTTTGGGAGCATTGAGTCTACATATAAACGAGGCCCATGCTTCGATTTCAGACCAAGAGCTCAAGATTTGCAATAGTTACACAAATTCATCGAAAAGTCGCTTTTTCACCCCCCCCCCCCCTCTATCTCAGCAGAATCAACTCTGATTCACAAACGGACAACGGCAATCGATTCAGCGGCCTCTAAAGCCCTTAGAACGAACCATCCATACCTCCCTACAAGCCCCAGACTGTCTGGGCCAAAATTTCTCGAAGCCAAAAACACG
This sequence comes from Wilcoxina mikolae CBS 423.85, assembly GCA_014904905.1. Lineage (NCBI taxonomy): Eukaryota > Fungi > Ascomycota > Pezizomycetes > Pezizales > Pyronemataceae > Wilcoxina > Wilcoxina mikolae. Next base: position 23,586 of record MU122473.1, on the reverse strand, counting down.
ATTTCGAATCTCATCGATTCTCCGCGAGTTGTCATCCGTTCCAAACGCCCTTGGAATCACCATATTCATACACTTCCAGGTCTACCCTGCCGAAGTTTCAGCATAATCAGACAGGATTTGAGTTGGCAACGACTGATTATCGAATTTTCGCACTTTTCGTCTACCCCCCTTACCTCCCCTACCCACCATTTATACCTATTGGCCACCCGTGCCCAGCAGACCTACAAGGGTGTAGGCGACGACGTCCGGCTACTTTGCCGCCATTGACCCCCAGAGTCTTTGGGTGAATCCTCCAGAGTTAAGTTGCACTTCCTTTCTTGCAGTGGTTTTACAGCCCCATTATTGGGTGTCTCTGTATCTGCTGTGAGGGAGTAAAGGCTCTAGTATAAGGCTCCAACACCTTGCTAGAACAAAGGAGGTGAAGCTCTAACCCCCTCTGGGTACAGGGGGTACCGAGGCCACATATAACAACATTCACACATCGGACTTTTACCAAATTCAAAATACTTAGAAAATTTCAATAACTGTAACAAATTTTGAATACAGTGAGCTCTGGCAAGACAATCATGTCAGACCCTATGCCACCACCA